>JBBBWG010020667.1:53461-77106 GCA_037176905.1 Azolla pinnata
ACAGCCATAGCCTAAATCTGTCGAAATTCAAGAGGGCAGTGTCTGTTTCGGATGCTTATGCTCCTGGAGAGGCATCCAATGTTCCTATGGCATCCAAAAAGGCATATGGGTGAGAAACAATAAGAATGATAAGCTGGCGATTTTGCTGGTTGTGACTACAAGAAATGTAGTTTGTGTACAGCCGTTTACCTACACGTTGTGGAGTTTTGCCAGCAGGACAGGATCGTGTTATCTACTCTGGCTGTGCAGAATTCTTTTGCTGTTGAAATGAGCTCTTCCTTGGGTTTTTGGCTTTGGAAGGACCAGATAACCACAAAATAGATGCCTTTGGCACTCGGCTTTGAAGCGAGGGGTTCGAGGCCCCCGAAGGCCGTGTTGGGCGAATGCCTTTGATCATATTACTGCTTTTATAGCCTCTATAAATGCTGTAAGAAGCCTTGTGGAATAACAGTGCAATGAAAACTTTGAAGAATGCCATTGCAATCAATGGTAGAGAGTATGGACTCTGGAGTAGTATTTGGAAGGTACCCCTAAGTTTAATTGTGAAGCTCCAAATAGAGAGTATGGACTCTGGAGTAGTATTTGGAAGGTACCCCTAAGTTTAATTGTGAAGCTCAATTTGGAGGACATCTTTAAAATCTGTACATATATACATATATATAGCAAAATTTTGTATATAGTTTTTGCAAATTCTTCCTACTTATATTAAACTATATATGTGTTTGTGTGTGTGTGTATAATATGTTGAAAATAAAAACCATAATTAATTGATTGAAAATACAAGCCCTAAACCTGAAAAAAAAAATCAAACTAATTTTATTTTAACATACATTGGCTTCTTTTACATAAATTTTCATTTGGACAAATCCTGGTGGATGCCCTTTTGAAAATCAAAGTAAGCTTATGGGTTTGGATAATTGAGGGAGGAATTTTTTTAAAGCATTTTTTTTCAAGTTTTGTTTTTTGACATATTTTCAAGAAAATTACGGTCGAAAGTTTTTGTGGAAAAAGATTAAAAAAAAACCATAAGTTTTTGTGGAAAAAGATTAAAAAAAAAACCATTCGACGAGCGAAAGGATAAGCACGATTTTTTTTTTGCTGTTTTTATTTCCGATAATACGATGGAAACTTGATGACAAGAATTGGTATGCCTTTATGGGGGCTTCGCCAGATCTGTCGATCCTTACAAGTGTCTGTGTCCGGAGTCTTGTAAGTTCTTGTAGGGCCAATGCGATAAGGCCGGAGTGGGCTAGCTCCCCAATGCGGAGACGATTCCATTCAAGCTATGATTGCAAACGGATCTTTGCTTGCGCATCAAGGGTTCGGTTAATGCAAGAGAAGGTGTCAGTCAGGACCCCGAGGACGTAGATTGGGTTTTAAAAGAGTTGTGAAAGAAGTTGAAGAGGCATACAGACAACAGACAAGATAGAAAAACAGAGAGCGAGAGCGAAGCTTGAATGGGGGGGTCGCTGACAACAAGGACTCTGGGAACGTTGACGAGATCGAGTTACTGCCGAGTTACTGTCGGGATTGAAATGCATTCGTGCAATTATGGAAAGACAGTAGTCCAGTTCTGCGAACGAGCAGAGAAGGTGATGCCAAACCGAACAGAGAAGGAGATTTCAGGAAAAACACCATCACTACCATCATCACCATCACCATCACCATCACCATCACCATCACCACCATCATCATCACCACCACCACCACCATCATCATCACCACCACCACCACCATCATCATCAGATGTGGGGCCAAGCCTTGAGAGCTAGGAGAATGCAGATAGACGCATCAGAGCTGAGCTCGGCAAACCAATCTAGGCGAAAAACCCAAGCCTCGAGATCATCATCGATGTTTGCCTGAAGTATATAGCTAGCTAGATTGACTTTCCAGATTGGTTGGCTCCAGAACAGATGCCCCTCCTCCCCAATGGACATGACAAGTTCTACAGTGCCCCTAGTTGTCGCTTGCAATGCAATGCAATGCAATGCATGCATGCATGCGATGCTTCGACATGATATGCATTCTCCATCAGGATAAGCCAGACCACATCAAATCAAAGAGCCCCCGACCAATGACCCAGAAGGAGCCAGACTGTACATACGCACACGCATACGGGGAATACCGTACACGTACACGTGTACACGTATAATATACGCCCACGTACGAAGGAGACGCACCGCCGCACTTGCACACATGCACATGCACATGCGACATGCAAGCATGCCACTAATGCAAGGCAGATTGAACCATAACCACATGCATGCATGCACGCATACATACACACAAATTCCACATACAGACAAACATGCATACATACAAACATACACACACATACACACATACAAACAAACATACATACATACATACATACATACATACGCACACATACATGCACATCTATCTATATTTATCTATCCATCGACATGCATCACACGCACACATACATACATATGCACATGCACATGTCTATCTATATAAAATGGATCACATACATACATGTGTGTTGATGTATGATTCCGCTTGTTGCCTCTCTTCGATTCTCGCATCAGACGGAAAGGGGGTTTTGAGCAGCATATGGTGCTTGTGATGACGGACCAAGATCCGGTGGATATGGTGGAATTAGCCGGAAATTATTGCTCTGCTTCTGCTGCTGCTGCTGCCGCCGCTGCCGCCGCCGCTGCCGCTGCAAGGGGGCATTGGAAACCCTGCGAGGACCTGAAGCTCCAGGAGCTGGTCGCCCTCTATGGGCCGCAGAACTGGAACCTGATTGCGCAGAAGCTGCATGGAAGATCAGGTAGGAAGATTAAAGAAGATTGATAATAACGAGGGTGACCATGATGATGATGATGATGATGATGGAGCTATGGATTCAATGTGGTTAGTGATCATGTTGTAGCTCTTTGATGTGGGCGAATTGCATGTGTACTGTGTGATGAGAGGGTTATATTGGAGGTGGAATGTGCAGAACAAGAGGCTGATGAAGATGAAGATGCTGATGATGGTGATGATGATGATGATGAAGATGGTGGTGGTGGTGGTGGTGGTGATGATGATGATGGTGGTGATTGTGATGGAGCTATGGATTCAATGTGGTAATTAGTGATCATGTTGTAGGGGAGGGAAATGGAATGCTAATTAGTTACAGCGACGATCAAAGCGAGCGAGCGAGCGATCGATCGATCCGGCGATATTAATGGATGTGAATGGTTTGGGGGCGATTAAAGTGCGGATTAAATATTGGATTGCTAGTAAGTAGTAGCTACAAGAATAGGAGCCTGGATGATGATCGGAGAGAGAGCGAGAGAGAGAGAGAGAGAGAGAGAGAGCGATCGAGAACATCGAGGGATCGATTCGAAGAATTCGATGATGATTAAGAGGATATTGTTGATGAGGTAAAGTTGAATCGAGACTTAGGGATTGGATGGGAACTATATGATGGGAATGGATCGGATCGGGTGGCAGGGAAGAGCTGCCGGCTGCGGTGGTACAACCAGCTGGACCCGAGGATCGAGCGGGGCCCGTGGAGCGAGGAGGAGGAGGAGCGGCTGATGGCGGCGCAGGCGGCGCACGGCAACCGGTGGGCGGCGATCGCGCGGCTCTTCCCGGGCCGCACCGACAACGCGCTCAAGAACCACTGGCACGTCATCACCGCGCGCCGCCGCCGCCGCAGCATTAATGGCAGCATTAATGGCAGCATTAATGGCGCGCCCCGCCACCCCGACCACGACGACCACCGCGACCACCCCGACCACCCCGACCACCCCGACCACCACCCCCCCGACCAATATCGCGATCACGACGCCCCCAACTCCTCCTCCTCCTCCTCCTCCTCTTCTTCCTCCTCCTCTTCCTCTTCCTCTTCGTGTTGCGTCGATGACGATGACCCCCCCTTCATCCATGGCATCAATAATGCACTCCATCATCACCCCGCCGCCGCCCCCGGCCGCCCGCCGCCAACCCGCTGGCTCTTGGACAGCATCAATCATCCTCACCATCCTCATCACCATCCTCATCATCATCATCATCATCATCATCACCATCACCATCATCTTGCTCATCCTCACCATCATCTTGCTCATTGTATGCCTCCGCCCCCGCCTTCGTCCTCCGGCTTCATCGACTTCCTCGGCGTCCACACCTCCCGTGCTCCCTTCTGAGACCGGTTTTTCGCGCCTCGGCTTCGAGCGCCCGCCGGCTCTAAAGATGGGAAGCATATGCACAATTCTAGCACCACAAATCAAGCTCCCACCTCCCTCTCTTCCATTCGGGTTTCGCATCGGATCGGATTGGCTCTTGGCATCGGCATCTGCATCACGACGACGGGAGCTCGATTGCCTCTGTTCCGATCCAACGGCCACGGCATGCGTCATTGCAAAATCGTCTGTCGCTCACGATTCATTCCCGCTCCGTCGATTTAGATGCGCACGATTCCTTATCGGCGGCTTACGGATTGACCTGATTATGGGATTTCTCTCCTAAACCCTAAACCCTAACCCTAACCCTAAACTCTAAACCCTAACCCCCCCCCCCCCTCGTCGCAAAGTTTGTCATTGCGAGGCTGGCTAACCATCCCAGTGTTGTATTGTTTCATGGCACGAATACATAGTTCTTGGCATCTTAAGGCATGGTTCCATCGAATCGGTCGTCTCTTGTGATCTCGGTTTTGAGATGCTCTAAGTTGTAATCTTCGGTTAGTTACTGGCACTAAGCAGATGCGTTCATACCCGAGCCGATGGCTATATTGACCAACTTGCTTAATGTGTGTCATTGCGTATGCTATGTCAGGTGGATGGCACCACTATCGGCCGCAATTCCTCCAAATCCATGGGTTTCTTGCAAATCCTCCATTTGGTGGTTTTGGATTGAACTCTCTCTGATTGAGGACTAGTCATCTACCAAGGTCTTAATGCAGAGATCTCGATAAAAGTCCATGCTCTTCTAGTTGGTGTTGCCACGATGCTCAACAGACAACATTCTCGGCACAGCCCAGACTCCCCAGCGTATAGTTGGAGAACACGTTTACCACGCCCCAGTAAATCTTCTAGGTTGTTTCTTCCCTTGTTAAAAGAACTCTCTTCGAACCAAACTTGTCGCATGTCTATCGACACAGGGACAAGCTTTCGTCGTGCATGTGTCCTAGAAGCAAGGCATGCATGCATGCATGCATTGATTCCGTCGGGGCATGGCCATCATCACCACCATCATCACCATCATCATGACAATCATGCATGGGTACGTACGTACATGCATCCAAAGGACGGACAAGCGGCATGTATTTTTTTTGACCTCGCTTGTACGCCCGTGTCCTTTCACCTGCCGAACTCTGTCTCTCTACCTTCTGTCTGTTTAGCCCCATTCTGCATCGCATTCATATCTAGCAGTTATGTCTGCAAGAGAGCCTTGTGTTTGCGTTTGTACGTTTTTGCGCCTGGTTGTGTAGTCAGTAGTTGGTGTGTTCGTGACAGTAACTCTTTCTATTCAGTATGTACTCAATCCCCCCATGAGTTACATTTACGTGCCTCCCCCCCCAGCACAGTTCCTTCCTTCTGCCCCGCTGACAACTGCAATGCCTCAGATAAGGGACTTGTACTGGTTCCAGTGGCCATAACTGACTGGCTACGAGGGCGGCTTCTGCGAAACCGGAGAACTAATCGAAAAGCTCGGTTACCCATTGGTACGCATAAAGCTGGGGCCGGGGATGGGACCAGATTTAGCTCCCAGAGATAGCAAGACCTCCACCTGACATCGGCCATCCTGTCGCCGTCTTTTCCGACAGCTCGCTTCGATCTTGGCTGTGCATCATTTGCGCATGATTCCAATGCTTCCCCCCTCCGTGCGAGCGAAGAGCCTGGGGAAAAAAAACGCATACGGTTCTTCTCGTATTGAATGCGCGTATTGGGAGATAAGCAGACCAACCAGATGTGGCCGGCGTCCCCTAGCCGACTGTAGTTAGTTAGTTAGTTAGTCGGTTAGTTTCTAGTTGGCACCTAGTTCAACCTAAGAAGATGTTAATATATCTTTCTTTCTAAATAGTTCGACAGGAGTAACAAGCAATTGACGTAATTTGTTGGTCCCTCTATCTATGAAAGCAGCACCGAAGAATCCGTAGATCTGACCATCAGGAGCTACATGGACTACAGACACCGCCATTTAACCGACCAAAATTAGCTGCACCGATTAAAGGGCTAACCGATTGCACTTAGGGTAGGGTCCCGCCGACCGTGAATAGTGGCCGATCGAGATTAGTGGCACTGACTTAAGAACCCACACAGAGTAGAATGAACCCAAGCCCACAGCCAAAGGAACCGAATCTTGACACTGCTTTGTGCTGCTACCGACATAATGATGTACGACAACTACACCATACCTAAAGATGAACCAACAACATCATCATCATCATCAGACAATTGGGTCACGTGTTACAATCAGTAGAAGGATTAACTGACGATTATACCCATCCATATCATCCATCGGTTTGTGTTTGTCTGCTCCTCTATCTTGTTTGTCTGGCTATAGTTCTGTAGACTACCTTTTAAAGAAAATCTTGGTAGTAGGTCCGCAAACGAATCGCAAATAATGATCAACAAGATTGGTTGGGTTTTGTTCATGATCACCTCCTCCTAAAGTCACGATTCCGTTACTATCAAAGCTCCTCCTCGACCCTAAATCCTAAACCTTTCAACCCCTATAACCCTGGACTTGATGACAAGATGGACTAGATGATGTTGTGATGTGCTTATCATTGCCTGACTCCCTACAATTGTGAACAATGACATTGGAAGAACTTTGGTATCCATAGAAAATTTGATGCTCTAAAGTACTGACCCTACCTAAGATTTATATACATGGAAAGATTATACTAGAATTGCTTTGAAATTGCTAATCGTTTTTTTGGGTAATTACATATGACTTTTTACAGTTTTTAATAATTACAATTGATGCATATTATCATTAAATCAAATCATCGAATAACTAATTATCAAAGCCATTAAATGAATAATATGTAATCACTTGCATTACCAGAAAATTGATTACAGGCAAGGCATGCACCAATGACAAAATAGAAAAAAGAACTTCATTTGAGAAAACCATATCATTTTATTATGAATGCGTCCATGTTGATGAATCTTTTGACTCAAAGTCACATTTGATTCAGCCAAAGCTCAATTTATTTCTAAGGGTTTTTGCCAGAACTGTGGAGTCAATTTGGATGAGGTCTTCTTTAAAAGTGATGAGGACAACCCAATGATTTCTACTCAAAGTAAAGGTTTTGGTGCTTCTCCAATTAGACATAAACTTTCTTTTAATTCCACGGTGATCATGGTGAGGAAATATATAGAGAGCAACTAGAATATGTTTCCTCTCCTTTATGACAATTGCATTTTCAACTTTGTTTTCACTCAATGGGATAAAGATCACTCAATATCAATTTAAATAACTTCTAAAGCAATTTAACACACAATTGACACGATCTACTTAGATATTGCTACAAAAACCTTTGTTATGTATATATATATATATATATATATGAAGTTTTACTATATTAATTAGGGAGAACTGCCAAAAAATTCCTTATAAAATCATAAACTACATTTTCATGCCTATTGAAATCAGAAATTACAAATTAGCATCTCATCTTAGCTTTCCACTAAAATTAACACCCAATTAATTCCGTTAGTAAGATTTTGTTCCTAATCGCTTCCCACCAGCTGATCCTAATTGATTCCCTTCTAATATTCGCTTAGGGTTTAGTATTTTTAGAATCTAATTAATGGATTAATGCATTGATTTGGTGTTAATCAAGTGATCGAGTGTTAAATCAATCAGTTCAATTGATGCTAATTGAACTCACAAATTAATGAATTTGGTGTTAATCAATCAATTATGTGTTAATTTATAAAACTAGGCATCAATTTATAATTTTCAGTTTTGGTAGGCGTTAAAATGTAATTTATAATTTTGTTTGGCATTTTTTGGTAGTTTTCCCTATTACTTAAACTATGTGAGAATATCTCATAATAAAAGCTGAGTTCATATAAGAAAGAGGATTATATGACTTAACAAACACATACAATTTAAAATTGTATTGTATTAGAACCATTTAATCAAATTTTATAATTAAAAAAGAGTATATTTATCATATTGACAAGTTAGACTAGGTTACCTAAACAAAATCAACATGCATTTTACAATTGTATTGTATTGGTACCACTTTAATCACATATTATAATAATGATCTAATAGATTGTATTAGAATATATTTATTTTTACACATATAGATTATGCCACCAAGCATTGCTCACCATATGTTTATGCAAACATAAAACAATAAACCATTAAATTTTGTTGAATTTGACATGCTAGTTACAATTGAATAATGTAATTTATCGTAAAATGTTTCTTGCACATATATGGTCAGGATAATATATTAATTTTTATTAATTATATAATGATATTTATGAATAATGTAATTCAATTATTTGCATAAAAAAAACAGCAATAACTAGGCCATTAAATTATAAATTATTTTAGACCCCAAACAAAATATTCAAATTGTAATACATATATTCATTGGTCCCTAGCCTAATAAATGAAACAAATGCATTTAAGATGAGTATACACATTGTATTATAACATAAAATTTACTATCAAGTATAATATATCTAACAATACAAGAAAGTATTATATTATATTGTTAAGACTTTAAACGTACAACATTAAATTCTAAACAAATCCTTGCATAAGATTTAACTTGCTTTAGCTAATACTTTAATGCAAATTCTCAACAAAACAAGCTTGTCAACAATAGATTATCACACTACATTGTATTTTTTAGTCATAAAAAGTTTTATAATGTATCTTTTGCTCAAAAAATTATATAACAAAGACTACCAAAGGTAATGTGATTTAACATCAAAATAATATTAAAGTAAAACTAATTAGACATAATTAACATTAAAAGAATGAAATAAAAATCTAATTAGAATTATAATATAATATATGGAAACGATACATAAAACTCTTTACAATTCAATGTAGTGTTAAAAAACATATTTGTCTATTACTAAAAAAAGATCACGTAATTAGATTAAATATTGAATTTCACTTATCACACTGAGCTGATATAGAGACAAACGTATACAATAGACTCTTTGATCTTTATCATTAGTTATCATGCTTATAAGAAAGACAAACATTCAATGTGATAGGAAATTACAAATGTAGAGTTAGAAAAAAAAAATCATTTCAATCTCACGTCTAGTTGTTTAAAACAATGTTGGCATGGGCATATTTATTTCTTATCATTTTAATGTATTATAGATAGTATGTGAAATGGGTTGTGTAATTAAACTAATGTGGTTAATTGTTATGACACATGAAATATTGTTGTACAATGATATTGTTATGAAGTATAACATCAAAACTTATAAGAAGTAGCTATAGTGTTAGCTAAACTATAAAGATGCTAGAGATTCGTGGATCGATGAACATTTACTATCACTAGAGAGACAAGTAATACGTTATAGTAATTGTAAAAATTACATGGTTGATTAATACATGAATATCTAAGCATTTAGATGCGTCATGTTAAATGTTTTTCAAAATTGTGTCAAATTGGCTGCAACTATTACTGCAAGTTTGTTGCAAAATTGTGTCACATGCAAGATTTGAAATCATGACCTCATTTGACACAATCAAGTAGTTTAACAAATTGGTCCAACATATACATATTTAGCTATCCATATACAAATCAATATACGTGTATACATCTAGATTTACATGTACATGTATATTTACGTGTATATGTACGTATATATGCATATATAGGTGTCAAACATGTACATATATAAACGAATATGCACATATCTATAAATATACACACAAATATGTATGTATGTATGTATACATGTGTATTTAGATGAATGTATGTATGCATATAGAGGTGAATAGCTATGCTGCAAAATGTTTTATTACAAATTTGCCATGACTACATTTACATAGTTCCTCCAACATAGACGTACCTGTTACTGCACATTTGTTGCAACTTTGTGTCAAAGATAAAATTTGAAACAACCTTATTTGACACGATCGAGTGATCTAACCAAATGACTCAACATACAATATTATAATATATTTAGTACATATTCCTTATCAGTATTCAAAATGTTTTATATTAATGTATCTATATTTATGTGTATATGTACAAATGTATGCATATACAGGTGAATATGTCTATATGTGATCGTTTACAGATGAATATGCATCAAACATGTACATATACAGTAGGATATGCACGTATCTATGTATATACACATAAATATACATGTATGTATGCATACACAGATAAATACAGGCTAATGTGCAACTACCATGCAACAAATTTGTAGTATGGTTGCGTCTACATTGCAGTAACAAGTGCACCTCTGTTGTAGCAAATAAAAACTTTTTCTTGTAAATTTGACTTGACCATATTACATATTGCATAGTTACTGTGACTTAGTGTCACAACCAAGATATGAACCTTTAACCTCATTTGATATAATTAAGTGTTCTAACCAATTAGCCCAACATATAATTACATTATATATATAGTAAATATTTTATATTATTATCGAAAACATGTATCTATCAATATACAAATCAATCTACATGTATATATCTACATCTACATCTTGATATACATCTAGATATACATATAAATATACATATAAATATACATATAATATACATGAATACATGCATATTTATGTGTATATGTACGTATGTATATGTATACATGTGAATATCCCTTCATATTGAAGAACCAAGACTATCCAAAGTCGGGTCGAATAGAAGATCAATCTTACACATAACATAAGGACTTGTACTCGTACTCAGACTCGTAAAGAAGACAAGTTACATGATGACACTTGATTGTGCAAAGTAATTTATATTACTCACAAATATATAAAGTCCTGACCCTTATACAATGAGCCCTCATGGCTTTATATACATGATTTGTTTCTCTCACGAATTGTTATATTATTTACAATTGTGTCATTATGTATTTCATACGTACGACTTAATCCTGCAATTCGTAATGGTCTGTGTTGTTACAGATCTTGAGTCGTACTACTTGATTCTATACTATTACGATCTTGCTGCCCGTTGCCATACTATTACATATTAATTCGTAACTCCATAATATTACGGGCAACACTATGTCACACCTGTGGGACAATGTCCTACACCTCGAACCCATAGTTGCGCAACATAATAAATTTTATTTCCGAATAACTTACGAGGCTACTCGTTCAATAATCCTCAACATTCTCTGTCGAAGCAGTTGGCACAATCGGCTCAGCTACGACTTCCATGTCCTGTTCAAGGCTTTGAACAATATTTTCATGTCGACCTAACAATTCTTTAACCTCTTCGCAGTGCCTAAGTGCAATCCGCAAAATCCATTGTTACGTTTTGCTTTACTACTTCGTAGTTAGCCTTGTCCAACTTCCAAAATCCCAATCCCTATACTTCCCAGTTGGTTTTGTTTGCGCCATCATCCTCAAATATATACTTTTCACTCTCAACATACATCAAGATTAACGTAGTTCTGCTCCACCTGATGACCTCTCCCAACATAAAATCATAAGGAAACACATTCAAAGGTGACAAGATGTTGGGCAAGGGCATTCTTAGTTTCAGGTATATATGAGCTCTATCCCATAATTAGAAGATATAAAACTATAAAGACACATTCAAAAGTGTTCAAATTTTAAGCGTAGCCTAACCTAATCCTTTTTCACTACTTGGAGAGATTTTTATTTGTGTCGTTTCCATTTGTCGGTTTTATGGCCTCTTGTAAGATATTGTTCAAGAGAATCTACATGGCATGCTAGAGTTTTAATGTCCGTGTTCTCCTAAATCATACTATGTTTAACCTAGCTAGGAAGACTTTAGCCTCCCTACTTAGGTTCGTTTCAATGCATGGGCTTAATTTCAGCTCACACAATACTAGAAGTCTCAAAGAAACCTCCACCAGATCATGCAAGTCTCAACGGCATGGAAAGACGTTTTCATTTCTTCAATGTTAGGGATTTGTGTAATGCTTAATTAAGGTTCACCACGACTTTAAGTGTTTGTTGATCTACTATGATTATTATCGATTAAGTGTAATTTGGGTTCTTTGGTGCAAAATGCAAAAGGATAGACATATTTTTTATATAAAGATTGCATCAAATACAAAGCTAATCACAATCAAAACTCTAACTCACCCTCAATCACCAAACCTCATGAGTTTCATGATTTTTGGTACGAACCTACATACACCAAAGTGGGACATGGCATCTGGCTGAAACAGACACCTCCAATGCATGAAAAGGTGTTTTCATGGGGACTAGAATCATTCTTGGGATTACAAGACAAACACAAACGAATATAATATGTTTCATTAGCCTTCCCTCAAGTACACTTCAATTCTGCGAAACAATGCCAAATATATGGAGGGAATGTAACAATGGTTTGTTAATCCACATCCCTCAATGGTGAACTATACATGGAATTTTGGGCATATAAGAAGTTTATTTTTTAAGAGACTTACCTGGGACCCTAGTGACCATATGTGGCTTGTTGATCCTTTCTCAACAAATGGAAAGAAAGTTCAATTCTTTAGTTACACAATGAAACTTGCAAGATGCATTCTACAAACCAAGTAAAATTGTTTCCCTTAAAGACTTGGGAATGTGAGAACATATTGAAACCCTTTGCCATGGCATTCTGAAGGCAACTAGAACTAGAAAGTTTCGAAATCATTATTTACCCATCATTTAACGCACCATCTCGGCCTACTTTAGCGCCCTTATAGGCAATTTTTTACAAGACAAAAAAAGGTGATGCATCTGACATGCATACTTGAGGAAGACATGCAAGGCATAAAATCTCAACTGCCTCCTTAATTCTTATGAGATATGCATAAATATAACATATCAAGAGTTGCATACTCAACATCAGGTCACATCTCCAGCAGTTTCCAACCTACTACTCTTTTCTTCTTCTTCTTCTTCCTCTTTCGTCTTCGTCTTATTTATTTATTTATTTTCGTAAATGTAAGTTTGTATTAAAATAACATGACAATATAAGAAAAAGCCATTGCTATCGAAACTACTTTAAAAGTAACTGTGGCACGGTCGACCTTCTAAGATGTTGCAATAAAAAATGACATAAAAATCTATCTTATCTAGGGACAAAGTTCCTACACAGCATACATAACTGTGAAAAACTGTCAAATTAGCTTTTCTTTAACCCCAATATACATGTTAAGATACTCCAAACAACCTATCAAATAAGAAACCAATCCTCGATCCTCCAATTGCATAAATCACATACCTAGATACCTCAAATCAATCAAATGCAACCTTACAAGTTGGGGTTGGTAAAAAACTCCATCGATTTCACTAAAAACCCATTCGAAACGCTGGCAAAACATTTCCAGTTAACAACCCCAAAGTTCCTTCTCCTCCATCATTCATCTTCTTTCATTTTCTTCATTTTTTCCCTTCTTCTTCTTCTTCTTCTTCTTCTTCTTCTTTCATTTTCTTCATTTTTTTCCTTCTTCTTCTTCTTCTTCTTCTTTCATTTTCTTCATTTTTTTCCTTCTTCTTCTTCTTCTTCTTCTTCTTTCATTTTCTTCATTTTTTTCCTTCTTCTTCTTCTTCTTCGTTTTGCGTTTCCTGTTTTTCGGGGCCGGCCCCGAGTTTCTCCTTCTTCCACCTTCCGCTTCATCTGCTTCTTTCGCCGTTTCTCTGCAGCAGCGGCAGCAGCAGGAGGAGGAGGAGGAGGAGAAGGGAAAGAGCTCATACATTTCTTACTTCCTTTTTCCTCGTCTTCTTCTGCTCAGCATGCCCTAATTCGAAATCTGCGTTTCTCAGCAGAAAGAAGAAGAAGAAGAGGAGGAGGAAGAAGAAGAAGCAGCAGCAGCAGCATCAGAAGAAGAAGAAGAAGAAGAAGAAGAAGAAGAAGAAGGTAGGTACATGGAAGCATGAAGGAGGAGTGAAGACTGGCTTCTCTTTTGCTTTCCGCATCGCATCGGAAGAACTGAAGGAGCAGGAAGAAGGAGAAGAAGAAGCAGGAAGAAGAAGCAGAAAGAAGGAGAAGAAGAAGCAGGAAGAAGAAGCAGAAAGAAGGAGAAGAAGAAGGAGAAGAAGAAGGGGAAGTTCAACAACTGTAAGGCCGCCATGGCCGTGTCAGGACCTGCCCGTGCTCGCGATCACGACTACCTCGTCAAGCTTCTGCTCATCGGAGATAGTGGTACAACTCCCGCAGCTTCTGTGTTTCCTCCCTGCATTCTTCATTTGTTTTCTTTCCCTCTCTTTCTTCCTCTCCGTCTCTTCCGTCTCCCCCCTTCTCCCCCTCCTTCGTTAGTGGATCTCGACAATCGGAACAGAAAATGCTTTCTGTCTTGCGACTTTGGACATAGAGACCTTCTTCTGTGCTGCGAAATTTATTTGGGGATGAAGAGCAATCTTTTGACCCCTCTGTCTGAAGTAATCTTGTGGAGAAAGACGCTGTCTGCTTCTTCCACCGCCGTGGTCCAAGATCATATGGACGCGCCTTACGTCTGTGTTTCTGCTTTTATACAGTACCTCGTGATCTTTCTATGTATCTTCCTTTCTTGCTTCCGTTTTTCCTGTCTCGATAATCTTTGTAGCTGAAAATAGCTCCCTGAGTTTGGCGGGATTGCCTTCGGAGGATACTGCCATTTTTTTTACTTCTTTCTTTCGGTTCAAACGTCCATTACGATAGGAAAAAAATGGTGCAGTTTTTGTTTTGTGTTTCTGTCGAGCTTGTGATTTTCCTTCCTTTTCTCGCCCTATTCCCATTCTCCTTTTACATCGAGCAATTCAGGGCCCAGGGGCAAAGAAAACAGTTTTTTGTTTCGTGTTTCCATCGAATCGTCTAGTTTTCCTTTATTTTCTCCATTCTGTTTCGAGGTGATGTTCTGGCCTGAATGTGATGCAGGGGTTGGAAAGAGCTGTTTGCTTTTGCGTTTCTCAGACGATACTTTTACCACAAGCTTCATTACGACGATCGGGTATGTCCACATGGATTCTCTCTTCACATTGTTTGTTTTCATTTTTCTGTTCTTCAATTTTTGTGGTGAATTCGATATGTCAAGGGTTAACCGTGGTATTCTTGTTGTTTCTTTTGTTTATAGACAATCTCCTAAGATCAAATTTCTTCTATGATATATATATTGCTTGCTTGGTTGCTTGCCTGTTTGGTCTTCCAGTATTGATTTTAAGATCAGAACAATCGAGCTTGATGGAAAGAGAATCAAACTGCAGATCTGGGATACAGCAGGTCAAGAGCGTTTCAGGACCATCACAACAGGTTCGATTTTGATTCATTACATTTTCTGTGTATGGTCACGAGCAGTTGCTTGGAATTTTCTTGTCTCTTTCTCTCCCAATGAATGTTACCTCCTGATTGTGGTCATCACTAGCAAGTTCTCATTCTTTTTTGTACATATTGATCCACGGTATAAAGTTTGCCACGTTAGTTCGATCTTTTGATGATGATCACTGACCAAGAAAGCTCTTCATATCTTTTCTCGCCTGCTCGTTGCTTATTGATAAAGCTAGTTAATGTTGGTGCTTTGCAGCTTATTATCGAAATGCCATGGGTATTATACTTGTTTATGATGTCACAGATGAGTCTTCCTTCAACAGTATCCTTTTGATTTCTAGACTTTTAAAAATTTGCAAATTTCAGCTGTACCGTGACAACTCGAATATATGAATCATTATGTAACAGAAGCGTCTTCCTTGCTTATGAATCTGCATGTTGTTTATGCCCTTAACTCTTCTGTAGACATTCGGAATTGGATCAAGAACATCGAACAACATGCATCAGACAATGTGAACAAAATTCTGGTGGGAAACAAAGCAGACATGGATAACAAAAGGGTATGAAATCCCAAATACTATAATTTGCACTTCTTTTCATAACTAAGAAGACATCTGTCAGTGCTTTAAGGGAGCATAGAAGCGTCCAATTGCTGTGTACCTTCCTAATAATTAGCCTTTCATGATTGCGAGGATTGTAGGTCCCTAACTCTTTCACGATTGTAATGATTATTGGTGGGTTAAGGCCTTAATTCCTTAATGATTTGATTATTGTCGGCACACTTAATTGTTAGTTTGTTCTTGATTGTAGATGGGCATGGTTATCTTTTATTCATGATTATGATAATTGGAGGTGGTCTGTTCTTAATTTTCTCGTGATTATGATGATTGTAGGTGCGCTGATTTCTTAATCTTTTCGTGAGTATGATGATTGTAGGTGATATCAACTGCCCGTGGCCAAGCACTGGCGTCTGAATATGGACTGAATTTCTTTGAAACTGTAAGTTTTGTCTTCTTAAAAGGTCTTTTAAACTTGACATTTTCCCAAAAATATTCACAGAAAAGACTGTATACTAAACATTATCCTATCTCCAAGAAAGTGTACGTGAATTTAATAGAAGAGATAGAAAAGCAATATTGTAGAGTCATATTTGTAATACAAGTGTAGTGAAGTTTTCCTGTTCATATTTCACTGAAATGGTGCAGAGATTAACAGAGTATGAATGCTATTTAGAAAATATTGTCTTTACGATGAGTAAAAGGGTTATAATTGTTTCATAGAGGGAAGCTATGCACATTCAGATAATATAATCTGGAGAATAGCTCTAGAACAAATACCCTTTTTTTTTTTAAGTTTCTGATTGCCTTAAATACATTCAATTATTCTTTTCATAATGCACTGTGTCAACCCCTGAAGTGACAATATTTGCTATTTGAACAATTTTGTGAAAAACAATATATGGCAAAACCAATATTGTCTCTGATTTGTGGTTCTACCTTCAGCCTTTTTAAAGGTAAAGAACAGCACAGTTTTTCTATCCAGAATTGCATACCATTGGTTACATTCTTAATCATTTTATCTGTGTCACTTCTTTGTTGATTTTGCAGAGTGCAAAAACAAACATGAATGTAGAGCAGGTGTTTTTCACTATTGCGAGGGATATCAAGCAAAGGCTATCTGAAACTACTCCAAAGCCTGAGGTTAGCTGTAATCCAAAGGGACTATTTTGTTGTTTCACTATATTACATATATTTACGATAGGCAATATGATCTCAAATGGATATGCTTGCGACAACAGTAATATTTATATTCTTTCTGATTTTGGACAGCCATCGACAAATACTATCTTGAGGCCTAGCTTAGCTAATGCAACGGCAGAAGGAAGCCAGAGGCCCTCTTGTTGCTCATGAAAATATGGAATCTTTGTTCCTTGTGGTCACAATCCGTTGCAACGTAGTACATTCAGATACAGTAGTCGTTTCCAGTTGAAGCTGATTCTTTAGAAGAGGCTTCTTTCTTCTAGCTTGTTCGCGCAAGGTCATTTCCAGTTGCACATGAAGAGAGGGCTTCCTGATTGCTCTCAAGACTGAGGCAAAAACATTTCAGCATCTATTTTTGTCAGAACTTTTTCTGTAAGTTACCAAAAATACTAACCAGGAATGGAAAAAGCAAAAGTTAGCAATATAGTTGGGGTAGATGCATATCCATATATATACACATTAAGATTATCTTTTGTAATTGGATATTTTATATGACAATCTCCATTCACTTGGAGTGAGCATTTTTGCATGTGGTATTCACCCTCTAGAAGAAAAAGAATTTTACCAAGCTCACAGGTCTGTCGGTTCATCTTTTCTGTCTTTCCTGTGGGGGAGAAACTTGAAACTAAAACTAGCTGAACTTCACAGGAGCCGATTTCTCAACCGGTTTAGGGTTATTATCCCATATGCTGGATATGTTTGTATCCTTCCAGAAGGAGGCCTTGTTTGAACTTTCTGCGTTGGAATGTCAAATCTTTTGGTCATATGCAAACTGTTGAATTGGTCTTTTAAAGCTGTGGATGAAGATGGAATATTGCACTGATTTGAGTTGAATTATGTATGAGAAGATATGTGCACAGAACTGATTGGAGAGCATTGTACAGTCTTGTATTGGTTGTAATGGTTGGCTAATTTTTAGGCATTGACATTTTCTGGGCATTGGAGATGACATGAATCGTCCAGCAATACGGTTCAAGTATGAATGCATCTGGAGGCCTGGAAGAATGCTTACTCGAGGGTCTACAGAGTGTGTGAATTCAATAGGTTTTTACCATTGCTCAGATACATGATACATTTGTGAAATTGCTCAATTACGATGAATGCGTTCAATGATAAGAGTATCATTCTTGTCAAATTTATTCAGCTTTGATGAATGTGTTCAATGGAGTACCATTCTTGTCAAATTGTTCAGCTATGATGAATATCTTGCCATCCCAAGTAATAAAAATGGAGGTCTGACATTGTGATGATGGGTTTAATCTACCCTCGAGATCGACAGCAAAGGTCAATGTTTGAAGAGGTGACTTTGTGAATCAGACATGGTTGCTGCCGAATCCACTGAAAGGGGTCGGTAAGCCATCGAACCCTGATTTGGAGCGGTTGGAGATGATGTTCTTACAGATGCCGAGGAAATCGATGAGAACTGGGGGTCGGAGGGATGATGATCCCTCCGATGCCTGATCCGTGTCTAGTCTGGTGACCGATGCAGATGGTGACGACGTCGATGCAGCGACGGAATCGGAGCGAGGAGCTCGAAGAACGCCTCTAGCATCGCATTCCCCTGCGGCAAAAGACGACGACGACGACGACAAAGGCGGCAGGAGGAGGCTGGTACGATGACTCGCTGCTAGTAGCCTGTCGATACTGTGTGTGGACCCATACCACGGTGATGATGATGATGATGATGATGAGGATGAGGATGGTGATGATGATGATGGTGGTGGTGGTGATGATGATGTTGTTGTTGATGATGATGATGTTGATGATGGTGCAATTGAGCTGTCTGCAGTCTGCTGCCGCCGCTTGCGGGCCATGACGACATGCCAGTGGTTCTTCACTGCGTTGTCTGTTCGGCCGGGAAGCAGGCCCGCGATCAGCGCCCACTTGTTGCCGTAGCTTCCGTGCGCTGCCATCAGCCGCCGCTCCTCGTCCTCGCTGAACGGCCTCCGCTCGATCCGCGGGTCCAGCTGGTTGAACCACCGCAGCCGGCAGCTCTTCCCTGGTTGCACACCAACCAGTCATTTTTCGGTCGATTGCGAGCGATAGGAATAGGAATACGCTCCAAAAAACGAGCGTATCGCCCGATTCCGGAGCATAGATTTTAGTCGAGAATACATTCGTGCATTCGTATTCGAGTATAAAAGTATTGTTTGAGGACGAGAGAAGAAAGATTCCAGAAAAAAAGTATAGAAATGAAACCGCTCGTTTCGTCTCTGTAGAATAAAAAAGTGGTTAAAATGAATTCGGTACGAATAAGATTCAAATATAAGAAGCGCTGTAAAAATCACTTTACTTTTACCCCTGTGCTAAGCTTTCCTTGCAAATAACAATTTAAGAGGTTAAAGTATTATATGTGTAATATTCGCATTCGTTTATCATTCGCATATTCACGTTACATGTTTTTTAACATATGTGAATCTTGCAATCTATGATTTGGGAAGGTTGTTCAGTGGGTGAGGAACAAAAGGTCATGAGGTACACTCTGCGCATGCAAGTATCGAGAGATATGAAGTGAAAATAGTTTGATAGTTTAGACGATGTTGTAATGAGATTGTAACTTTAGTTTCTTGGTGTATCAGAGTAGCCTTACTTACTGATATGGTAAATTGGATTACAAAAACCCCAGCAAAAAAGGAAAGAAAAATGACCAGAAAACACGTCAAGCAAATTTATTAATCACATTTTGACACTTACTAAAATTAGAAACTTACATATTAACACCTAGTTTTATCTCTCGCTAAAATTTAGCACACGATTAATCGATTAACTCCAAATCAATTAGATTTCAAATTTACTAGTGTCTATTAATCGAATACAGTAAGGGAATCGATTACTAAACAATAGTACAAAGTAGGAAACAATTAGTAAATAGCAGTCGGAAGATAAGAATCAATGAACATGAGGAGAGATAGATGGAAGAGATTAGTAAGAGAGGGATAGCATCAATTAGCAAGACACGATTAGGAAGTAACAATAGTAAGGAAAGGAATAAAATCAATTAGTCGGACTTTAATTTAGAATTTCTATTTTTTAGCAGGCACTAAAATGTAATTGAAATTTTTTTTAGGCATTTTTGGGCAATTTTTCCCAAGAAAGAAAGATATATTAACATCTGCTTAGACGAGCGTATGACCCATGATACAGTAATGCTTGTGTATCCGCTCATCTATGAGAGTACGATGATAATTTACAAACAAAATCACTCGATGTTTACATAAGGTAAAAATATCATGTTTGTAGTGTCTAAAACGAGGTTTCAAACCTCGGCGAATCATGCCCCGTGCGAATCTGTCTTTGACTACATGGTAATGGGATTCGTAATTCCCGTTGCGATTCACAATCGCCTTTAATTCTTGCTTGGAGACTAGATCCAATCTCGAGATGAAACGCTTCATCGAATGTCGAGCTGTGGAGATGTCGAACGCTTCATCGAAGCGTTGGTTGGTTGCTTTGAAAAAGAGTTTGAAAAACTTGCGGAATGAATCTACCCTTACACCCTAAACCCTAAAAGCCTTAAATCCCAAACCCTCGATCGGGAAACTTCCAAGGCCCCTAGGATTACAAAACCATTTGCTGAATCTACTATGGATTAATCTAGCTGTTGTCCACATAGAGGGAAGAGCATACTGCTAACATTAGGCCACAAAAATAAAAGTTTTGGACGAAAACCCCAACCTTGTTTTCAGATTTTGGGTTTTAATGCTACAATTTTTATATGGACACGAAGCGTGTTAAATCAACGCCAACGAAATCGTATTGGAGAGGTCTTGTATGCGAGCGCTATGCGACCTCGGTGATATCTACAAAATGTTTATTTACTAATGATGCGTCTGTAATTAGAAGGACAAAAGAGAAACATTAGATATAGAGACACGCACCCGATCTTCCCTTGAGCTCGTCGCCGATCATGTTCCAGTTATGCGGCCCGTGTCGCAACACGAGCTCGATGAGCTTGCTATCTTCGCTCGGCTTCCAATGGCCCCGAGAAGAGCGCCGGTTCGATCGATTCTTGTCGAATTTCGATCGGGGCATGGTGATTATGGAAGGAGATTAGGAAGGAGATTAGGAGCGGTAATCGAGCATGGACTTGATGAGTTAAGGAATGGTTGATGATGATTATGGAGCGATCGGCGAACTTAATGACGCGGTGAAGAAAAATACGGTCGAGGATTAAGGCGAACGGGGTCTTTCAATCCTTAACCTACAATGGGCCATGGGCATATTTATACACAAGTCCGCCGTCGTCGCATCGGATAATTAAGGCATGTTCAACTCATTTTGAACATGTATAGAGCCGTAGGAGTATATGCGCTCTTAAAGGCAACGATCGACTAAAATGCGAGTTCTTATGGCCCTCGCTAAACCTTAAAAACCCTAAAAACCCTAAAAACCCCTCATAACCACTAAACTTGAGCTCTAAATCCATCTTGTGCTGTTAAAAAGCATGTAATTTGTAAAGAAAGTATGTTTTAGAATACTCGGATGTATTTAACGTTTTGGAGCTGTCGTTTTTTTTTTAAGCCACGATGTATAAAGATCGAAAATAATGTTGACTAGGGCTACTATTTAGTCTCAAAAATGAATCTTATTAGTCATTCTATCTGCTTAAATTTCAGTTTTGATTCTCTGCGACTTACGATTTTATAAATTTTACTAATGCCGAGAAATGGAACAGGAATACTTTTTTCATGATATGGAGGTTTGGTTCATTGTAAAACTTGTAGATAATTAGTTAGCGTACTTGAATGCGCTTGACGTGTATTTTAACGTATTTAACTCGTATATTACGTATTGAACAACCATATGTCGAAAATTAAAGATTCCAAGTATTTGTAAAATGTCTCATTAAAAGCTTTCAAAATACGTATTGTGCACGTAAGATATAGCTACGCCCATGTCTGGATGAAGGACCGTTCCAATGTTGGTTGCAGATTTAGGGTTAGGTTAAAGCTCGATGTCGTTTCGAGATGATGATGATGAATCTCTCAATTGATGCCGTTATGAATGGTGCTACCGTTCTTCATCGAATTCAATCACGAATCTCTACCTAAAGGGAGTTAGTTACTTCCAACTTTAGTCAAATTCCCTCGCCGTAGGTTTCCAGGACTTTGAACCTTTCTCCGAATCCAATCCAAAAGCATTAATGTGATCCCGCAGAAGAGTGTGCAATTTGGAACAAAAAAATTCCATACTCCTCTCATCGTCGCCGCCGCCGTTCAAATCCTCCTCTGAAAGAGCGATTCAACTCGAAGCTTTGTTTTTTCTTTTCTCGATTCCGAGACTTCAGAGGCTAGTCAGTTGAAAATTTGAGAAAGGTCCATACAATTGAGTGATAAATCGAACCGTGTAGTAGACCATAAAAAAGGAAGTATTAACAAGAAAGAGCCTAGTCACACCGAGAGAGTCTTAAATATTAATAAAAGCACTTGCAAGATAGAGAATGAAGAGTATGTACCCTATGACGCCCAATTCAACTTGCAATATAAAATGAAGTGTCAAAATGCCGAGAAATGGAATAGGAAACTTTCTGATGTCTCGCTTCCGAGAGAGGTAAGCTTTCCCAAAAGATCAGATGTTAGAGTTGTCAATGACACATGCGTGCGTCGAGGATCTGATTGATCGTGTACTCTTCAATCGTTGACAACTCCACAGGTGTTTGGTAGAGAAGGTTGGCTTCTGGGAATCTAAGAATGGATCCTGAAAATTCTGAGGAGCGAGGCGTGAAAGACATTGCGATTTCCAAGGTGTGGAGGAAACTGCAGACGGAAACCCCCCCACTAGATCGACTCGCTTGACGATAAGAAAGGGTCCTAACTTATTACAGCTCGATTGTGAACAGACCATGTCACCAATTGATGACACCCGGCCTACTGCTTGTACTGATTGTTAGCATTACGTAATTTTAAGGGGAGAGGTCGCAATATACCTCCTTGCGAGTGCAACTCTGCTGAGGAATCGACTGAAGCCGCAAGAACGAGATTCCTGAAACCGAGGGCGGGAACACACAGTCTGCAAATGTGAAAACCCCATCGAGAGAGAGAGAGAGAGAGAGAGAGAGAGAGAGGGCAGAGCGTGCAGAATGCGTGTATACGCAGACGTAAAAGCATAATATACATACATACAGACAAATAGACATACAGACGTGTGTATATGCATATGTACGTATGTATGTACGTACATATCTACCTACATATGCATACAACCATATAATACGATACAATACAATACATACGTACGCACATATCTACATGCATACGCATACAACCATACAATACAATACAATACAATACATATGTACGTACATATCTACCTACATACACATACAACCATACAACCATACAATACAATACATTACATACGTACATACATATCTACCTACATACACATACAACCATACAATACAATACAGTACCGTACATGTCATTACATACGTACGTACATATCTACCTACATACACATACAATCAAACAATACAATACAATACAATACATTACATTA
>JBBBWG010020668.1:0-13184 GCA_037176905.1 Azolla pinnata
CCTTTCAGACCTGCTGATCCTCCCGAAGTCGTCTCCACTCCAGATTCTGCCTAGGGACGGTTTTCTTCACGACACCGGAATCGGGAGCCTTGCTGACCATAACATAATTTGAGATCTTGCTTCGTTGAATGAGCCTGTTTGCAAAAGGAACCCATTCCATTATGAGCTTCATAGCAGAGCTTGTTCCAAAAGGAAGCCTCATAGGAGAGCTTGTTCCAGAAAGGAAGCCTCGTAGGATCGAGGAGCCCATTCCAACATGAGCTTCATAGTAGAGCTAGTTCCTGAAGGAGCCTCGTAAGAGAGCGCGTTCCAGAAGGAGCCCAATACAGTATGAGCTTCACAGCAGAGCTTGTTTGTTCCAGAAGGAAAGCCTCGTAGGAGGGCTCGCTCCAGAATTGAGGGCATCGACTCCAGATTCGAGAGCCTTGTTGACCGCAACAGAATTCTGAGATCTTTGCTTTCCCAGAAGGAGTCTCTTTGTAGAAGGAGCCCATTCCAGGGTGAGCTTCTTCACAGGAGAGCTTGTCCCAGAAGGAAAGCCTTGTAGGAGAGCTCATTCCAGAATTGAGGGCATCGACTCCAGATTCGAGAGCCTTGTTGACCGCAACAGAATTCTCAGATCTTTGCTTTCCCAGAAGGAGTCTCTTTGTAGAAGGAGCCATTGTAGTATGAGCTTCATAGCAGAGCTAGTTCCATAAGGAAAGTCTCGTGGGAGAGCTCATTCTAGAATTGAGAGCATTGTTGACCGTAACAGAATTCTGAGATCTTTGCTTTCCCAGAATGAATCTCTTTGGAGAAGGAGCCCATTGCAGTATGAGCTTCATAGTAGAGCTTGTTCCAGAAGGAAAGCCTCGTTGCAGAGCTTGTTCCAAAAGGGAAGCCTCGTTGCAGAGCTCGTTCCAGAATTGAAAGCACCGACTCCAGATTGAGAGCCTTGTTGACCATAACAGAGTTTTGAGATCTTTGCTTTCCCCATAATGAGTCTCTTTGCAGAAGGAGCCCATTGCAGTATGAGCTTCATAGTAGAGCTTGTTCCAAAAGGAAGCCTCATTGGAGAGCTCGTTCCAGAATTGAGAGCCTTGTTGACCATAACAGAATTTTGAGATCTTGCTTCCTAGAACGAGTCGCCTTGTAGAAGGAGCCCATTGCAATATGAGCTTCATCGTAGCAGAGCTTGGAAGCCTCGTAGGAGAGCTCGTTCCAGACAGAGCCCTTTCTAGTTTGAGCTTCATAGCAGAGCTTGTTCCCTAGGAGGAGGGTCGTAAAGCAGAGCTCGTTTAGCAGAGGGCTCCCTGTAGATCTGCTTTTGGAAGAAGCGTCGTAACAGAGCTCGTTCCCATACGAAGGTGCCCCCCAACAGGGTTTTGCTTCGAGAAAGGAGCCTTTGTAACAGAGCTTGTTCTGCAAGGTTTCTCGACGCAAGAGCGAAGGAGTCTCTCGTTCCAGATTCCGACTCTAGCAGAGCTCAGGTTCCCGAAGGTGCCTCCCAACTGAGCTCGTTCTGGAAGCAGCCTCCTGCCACTGAAAGGCCTTTGCAAGAAACATTACTTCTAAAGGCCAACTGTTAATCACAGACATGAGAAGTCAAACACACTTCTACTAGATGTTCTGCGAGGTTAGCTGAATGAATACAAGAAAACACCCATCTAACCGCCCAACAGTGTTTGAAACATCTCCATCGAGGCTAGCCATGTGATTTGAACAAAACCCATATAAAGGCCACGATTCCAAAGTTGTCTCGATGAAGACGCAAAATCCCAGGGACCCCGATACACTAAAAAAAACACGACGAAAACACGCTGCAGATCTCTGCAAATCCGCATCTGCACGAGAAGAAGCACGACAAAAAATAGATTGGAATCCACAAACACGAGGAGCAGATCGGAGCGAACACAGTCAGTTATATCTGATCAGGAAAATCAGGACAAAAACAGATTCCAGATTCAGTGCAATCCAATCTTAGGGACCCCAATACACTTAAAAAAAAGCACGACAAAAACATGTTGCAATTCTTTGAAATCCACAGACGAGAAGAGGGAATCATCTGCACGAGAAGAAGCACGACAAAACCAGATTGGAATCCACCGACACAAGGAGCAGATCGGAGCGAATGCAGTCAGTTATATCCGATCAGGAAAATCAGGGACAAAAACAGATTCCAGATTCAGTGCAATCGAATCTTAGGGACCCCAATAAACTTAAAAAAAACACGACGAAAACACGTTGCAGATCTTTGCAACATAACCGATATGTTTTACCTTTGATCAAGATCTATTTCACAAAGCTAGGCCTTCAAGGTGGGTACAAATCTTGTTTAGGTACATCCAGGAGATTATACAATTATTCCTTTTAGTCTCATGAATGTCTAGCTATTTTTCTAGACATTATAAATGATATATATTTAGAATTTTCTAAACATCCTCACCATAATACATCTTAATAAACATTCTAATCTACTCAAAAACCCAAGAAGAGCACAATGTGCATGCCTATCAAGTCTTACAACAATTGTTGGAATATAGGCACTACGCCAAGCTCAAGTGAAAAGATTTGCATGTGGAAGCTTGAGACTATGAGAGAGAGAGAGAGAGAGAGAGAGAGAGAGAGAGATTACATAGGAGGGGGATGTAGCAGGGGATATGTGGGAGAAGAGAAAACGATAGTTGTATTACTCAAAAGCTTCAACAATTTGTTGATGCCAACAATTGGACTTTATATACAAGCAAAGTACAACTAACCACATTGAATGTAGTCGTCTAAGGCTAATAGGAGATAGACAACCTAGAAGTTACAAATTTGTTATGAAATAAAGTTATTCTTTGATTTCTTTGAAGGTGGATAGTTATCTTTAATTTGACAATTTAGGTCATTAACTAGACTTCACTTTTTATCGCGGATGTGGCTTATCGTTAAGTGGTGGTGCCACTACAACTTATCCCTCAACACTCCCCCTCAAGGTCAACAATACACTTGGGGTTTGTCTTCGCAGTTATTGCTTAGTACTCTTCCTTGATCAAGCAACCAAGTTCTCGATATACAATTCTATATATACCAAACTTTTCCGGTGTTAGAGTTACTTCTGTCTTGTTTGGGGCAGTCTAGGAGCCAAGCCACGTTACGCGCCTTCTCCCTTGTTGCGGTCCTCAATCCCCAAGTATGGGTGTCAAGTTGCAATCGGGTTTCTCCCTTTATTTTTTCTCCTCACTTTACTGCTTCCTTGCACAGTCCATCTTTTCAAGGTCTCTTTCTTGAGTGCAATAATGTAATCATGTGCTTGCCACTCGGAGTTGGACTCCTTCAATAAATGTTAGAGTCGCAGTCAGGCTTACTCTAGATCTCCACTTCCACAACAGTTGTCCGATAATCGGGCCCGTCTTGCATATTCACTATATTCCCCTCAAGCTTTGAACATGGAGAGATTGCAGTCAAAAGTGCTATTGAGAAGTTCCATAACTTGTCAAGGCCCAAGGCGTTGATTAATATATGTCCACAACCTATTCATCGGTGCCAAGGTGCAGGAGGTGATATCATTCGCAGCTATATATTCGTGAATGTAGTGGTAATAGTGGCTCTTGTCCTCAATAAAGCAACCACCTAGATTAAATCAATACAGGTTTGCATTCTTTGCTTGACCAACCAAGACTAGATTCTTTGAGATTGTTGGGACATGCACTAAGTTCTTGATATAACTTCTATTGCCATTGTTGCTAAACAACACATCTTTGATGTGTTCAAATTGAGTATCATCCTCACCGGTCTCCACTACACTACATTTCGCTGGTTTCTTAGGTTCATGAAATACTCTTGGTGGCTCATGTGGTTTGACGCGCCATCATCTACAAACAACACTACACGTCTCACGGCTACTAGCCACCATGTTATTGGCTCAGTGCCACATGATGACTATTGGCTGTTTTCAATCAGCTTGGCTAGGACTACTTGTTGCCTAGTTCCTGTTGAGAATCTTGACGATTCGACAACCAAATTCGCCAGGATGCTCTTCTTTTGGCACTTTTAACAATTAAGTTTCCTCTAACATCGAGCACTAGTGTGAGCCAACCAGTGTCACCTCGATCACTCCCTCAAGCTTGTCAAGTATATGGCTGTGTAACCCATCCACTCCAACCATTGTTCACCCTATTACCTCTGCCACGACCACCATCGGCTATATCTTAGATGTATAGCATATTCCTGTACTCATCTACACATGATTTTCCTCAATCAACATCAAAATTGACTGCAAATAAATAATGTGCGTGGAATCTCCCCCATTATGATGGCAATCCGAAACGCACAATAGATTTATGTGAGCCGTTCAATGCAAATCTACACCATTTTGCCATCCTTGATCTTGACCTTTGTGGGGCCAGGCAAATAGCACAACTTGATTTTGACGGTACAGTTTGATACAGACCTGATTGCCTACCAAACATTGTTCAACTCCTACCAAAGTTAAAGTTTTCATGTTGTTGGAACAACCGTTTTAGATTCTCCCACACTTCGTTTGGAGAATTTGCATCTCGGATGTACCTCAGCATGTGAACAAATGAATAAAGCATCAATAAAACTCGTGTCAAAAGAAACTTGCTAATGCATAGTTACCTCTATGCAGAACATTTTATGCAAACCTGTTGTTCAAAGTTCATTATGATTGTTTTTTACAAGATGGTGCCTGTTGTTGATTACTACATCAAGTTGGACAATGCAATACAAATAAATAGTACATTCAAATTCTTTTCTTTGATCAGCAAGTTGTTTTTTTCCTTTCGTTATGAAGGAGAAGGCCATAGTAGGTGTTATCGCTTCTGTTTACCCAAAGTTATATGATAAATGTGTTTGTAATAAACCAAAATCCATTATACTTTACCTTGTCTTATTGTACTTCTTTCTACAGCATCGTTCTGCAGTATACTATTGCTAGTATGTTGTTCATACCACTCATTTTGCTTTCTTGTCACAAAAGTTGCCTCTGGAATGAGAAGGGAAATATGCAAATACCAATGAATACAGGTCTGAATATGCTATTAAGCCCCTAATTACCTACAATACCTGAAACAAAAATGTCCTGGTATTCCTCATCATCGTAAATAAACTGAGGTGGCTCACTATCGCCGACACTGACAATTGTACTACCACTGCATACAACAAAAGTAATCCACACAAAATGTTGGTTAACCATAACTTTTTAGATACATATCTCATGCTTGTTACAATCAATATTTTCCATACCTACCTTCCTGACATAAAAACTGCCTGGTATCTGCCCCTACTTCCAGTTAGGATCCTCTCTTTTAGAGACTTCAATGATGGCAAAACCTCAAATGCTGGAAACTCTGTCAAACAACATACTCAATATAAATATGATAGCCAGTATCCTGATGGTAAGATCCTTCTTTAAATTACTTACCAAGATCGTTGATACACACAGGCTGTGAGATTCCATTTGATATGATGTCTTCAAGTAGTTTCCTTGGATCTGCACAGCTAGCTTGGTTCAACTTGAAGCGCTGCATGATTAATGTCAAGTCATGGTCTGAATTTTGCAAACAAATTTCTTTAGAGGGCCTCATGAGAATATTCAGTAATTAATTCAAGAGATCATTACATGCACACACAAACGAATGTCTGTGTGGAATCTATGTGCACAAATATTTTGGCACACAAAATGTACATGTGTATAGGCATGTGTGAGCATATATATATATTTGGCCAATGTTCAAATGCATGCATCAATGCCAGAATCACATGTGCATAATACATATTACACTATGTTCAACAGATCACATGATTGGGTGTGTCAGCTACCTTGTAGACCTCTACAGTTGAGCACTCCTCTTTAGGCTTTATGAGAACCAAAGGCAGATCCAAGGGCAATGATGGCACATCTTCTACAATCTGAGGAAAGGAAAGATCCCTCATCAACCTCCACCGCAGAAATAATACAAGTCCCGTAGAAGAGTAATAATTCATTCCCAGGCACCAATACACAATTTTGATGGGTGCATCACCTCTCCTCTCCCAGTACAGTAAGCAGACCCTTTGGAGAAGAAGAAGGGTACATCAGATCCAATTTCTGCTGACCATGTCTGAAGCTGCTTCTCGGCCACAAGATCTCCATTTAAACGATTTGCTGCCCAGAGAGCAGTTGCTGCATTTCCACTTCCTCCTCCAAGCCCTGCACCAGTGGGGACTTTCTTGTCCAAATGAATCTATAATAATAATAAAAGTAATGAGGCATAGAAACTAACAAAAATACAGCTTAATTTACGTTTAGTCTTTGATTCATGAAATCCTTGTGAGGATGGTGATGCATTGCTTGTCCTATTACCCAGTAGTAAACGTTGGATCCTGTCTTCTTTCGGTACAAATTCAGAGCTTTTATAATCTGCAAGTCCATCAACTCACCCATAGTTATTAAAAACCGTTTAGGAAATACACCTTAGATTGTACACAAGTATTTTTACATGTATTTTACATATTAGATTTGCAATTTTAAAAATTATTCCACATATCCTACAGATTCTCGGCACTCTACATGTTTGACGAGAATTTATGTTTTCTTCACTTTAAATGGCTATGTACTTTACAACAAAGTCCTTGACAGCACATTTAACAGATTGATCACACACGGCACAACATCTGCAAATGTAGGATGATAACAGTAACATAACCATCAAAGAATTCATACCAGGTTTCTCTCATCCAAAGGGATCCCTGGTACATTTGTGGTTATTGAATCTTTTGTGGTTGACGGTGAGATCGAAAATTTTATAATATCACCCAAACTAACCACCTGTAAGTAGAACAACATCAGTAGTAATGCTCTCCATAGAAATCTATTTGAGCACCATAAACAATTTAACTATGCCTTGTTTAGAAAGCAACCAGAATAACCAAAAGCTTTGGATAATTATCAGAAGTAAAAAAGCTCCCATACACAACAGTAATACCCAATATATTAAAAAGTGGTATTCAATTAATTTTCGGATGCCATTTTATAGTAAATATGTAATAAACGAAATACCATTTGATTGATCCTAAACTGCATACATGAAAAAGAGATGCTAAATCATGATAGCCATCTGGCCGTTTGCTTGTAATCCGAAGGAAAACATTTATCTGCAAAGTAGCATAAGAACTTTGTCAAAATATGCATTAAGAATATGACGCCTCATTTACAATGCAGCATTACGAAATAGTAACTAAACAGTGTAGTAGCTTCATTCACTGTTGTGAATCTAGCCATGCCAACTCATCGTGTCATGAAATTTCGATAAGATTGAAACTAGAAATATATGTATTTCTTCATATAGCCTATGCTAAGCATGTGAAGAACCATAGATCAACAAACCCATCTCTGCTCCAAATTGTTCATTAAAATATTAGCAGACCACAAACATTAGGCTTGGGCTTCCACAGCTTTGCTTCTCTGCATTCAATCCATTTTTGTAAAAATGGACTGAACCTAACTAAAGCAAGACAAAGCATGAGGCCAGCACAAAAGACAAGTAAAGCATGCAAAGGCTCTATATAACTAGATTAAGCATGATGTAGATAAATATTAGTATGTTTTCAAGCATACAAATAATGCACTGCACTCAATTCATTCTTGATGAACTGGATTTCGAGCCATTTTCGTTAAGGAAAGACATATAAGATGATGAATGGATCCACCCATCCTGTCAGAAGAAGAAACGGAAGAAGATGAAGCGGAGCACTTATGGGGAAAGAACAGAAAACCCAGAGCGAGAGAGCATGAGATGTACCTTAGCAGGAGAGAATAAAGTCAAGTTCCGGAGAGAACGTGAGAATTCACTGTTTATCTCATCAAGCTTTGATCTTGGATCGTACACAATCTGCAAAATGCAAAGACGAAGGGGGGGGGAAATGATGAAAAATGGAGAAGATGATGGTGACATTAATGATGGAGATGATGGTCACGGTGATAATGCTGATAGAAGCTTCAGAAAAGAAGAGAATGGACGGTCAGTAATGACGGTATTGTACAGGGTGTGGATCGAAAAGAAGATAAATTAAAAGAATACTGCTAACAATGCACACCACGAGAGACAGAGAGACCTCCGTACCTCTACCTTGTTCGTGCTGTTGCTGCTCTTTATCATCTCATTTTCATCCTCCTTGTTACTGCCTGAGTAGGAGGACGACGAGGACGAGGAATGGGCAGCACGCACAGACAGGAAGGGGGATGACAGAAAACCCTTCTGCCTGCTGCTGCTGCAGCTGGTGTTATGACGACGATGAGGAAGAAGGAAAAGGAGAAGTCGGGAAGGACAGGCGCGAGGAGAAGGCGGAGGAGTGAAAGACGAGAAAGGAAGAGGAGCAGAGGCGGGCATGAACATGGTGGCCATGGCGATTCAGCCTACCTTCCTCTTCTTCGTTTCTTCTTCCTCTTCTTCGCCTGCTCTTCTCATGGCCCTGTTTGGCTTTCGTTCCCTCTTATTTTTGGCATGAGACTAAAGGTAATCTTATAGTTTCTCTTATGCCAAAATAGTAAAAAGGGTTACGAGATAATTAGTTTTATTGTTCATGAAAGGGTTAGTGGAATAATAATAGAGGGTATACAAGTTCACATATTACTTTACATTGATGATATAACATTATTTTATAATCTAAGCAAGATTTACAAAGCCATCTTCATGCCCTTGATACCCTTTTGTGAACAAAGAGGGTTTGTGGTGAACTTAGGGAAAACTAACATTCTTATCGTTGACAATTCGGCCCAAATAAGAAGTAGGTGTGCTCTTATGCTCTCAAGAAGACTAGTTGAAGTTGTCGGCGCATATGTATACCTTTGTAACACTTTCACTACTCAAATAGAGAAATTTTCTATGACACAAGCAACCAAAGATAGTCTAACAAAGGGTCATACATCTCTTTTTCTATTAAAAAGACAATGCCATCAAGCATCCTTCCAAGAGCCACATACAAAGGGATGGCTCTTTGGCACAATAATTACTCCCTCACTTATACACAATGTAGCTTCCCTCACATATTTGGTCATAGTTAGAGTGACCTTTAGTTATCATGTTTTTACGTCTCACCCATATTAAGTTATCAATATCTCATGAAGTTATTAGAGCCAAATTTGATCACCCTGCAAAGTTAATAGAAGCACTTTTTCAATTATAGCTTTTATTCATAAGATATCTAACTAGCCACATGATAGATTATCACATCGGACTTTTGAAGCATCTAAGGAACTTCATGCGATAGGGGTTGGGAACTATTGGTATAACCTTATGGTGAGATGACTTTTTGAGAATGACTTGGATATTAATAATTTATCTCCTCCAAAATATAATCATAATGAATACAAAATGTTAGAGAGATGTTAGAGAGAAATTTAGAGATATTTTCTTTATCACACATAATGAATACCACAAATTATAAGTCATTAGGAAAATATATCCTTCAACTTAAAAAACATAGAGAGAGAGAGAGAGAGAGAGATTCTAAATTGATCTTATTATCTCTTCTACTAAACCTAGATGGAAACTCTTACACTTTCTTTTCAAGGAACATAAATGACTACAACTATTATACAAATGCTACATTAGGCTTGTCAAATGCAAAAGCGAAGAATCAAAGAGCTTAAAGATGGCCATGGATGTTTGGTTTCAAAGTTGCTCAATACCATGAAGCAAATATTTGAAAAATTAGGCAACCTGATCAGTTGCCTTGCTTAAGAGCTTTAGTTGGACTACAATCAAACAACACAATAGGGTGGGCTTGTATTTGTCAGGGACAAGCGAATTGTGTAAAAATACTATATGGGTCAAGCGAGTAAGATAATAAGAGAAGTTAGTGGAGTAAGGAAGGAGAGCGAATAATACGCAGATAATGGTTGGAATTATATTAAAGATCAGTTGGAGTATAGACAAGACTAAGGGGTGCGCTGCGAAGGTGAACTAGGACGGTTCATCAAGATTGGAGGGGCTCATTTTATAGGTCTTCCAATGACCTGCATGTAGCTTCTAGTGGCCTGCATGTAGATGCCACATGGCCAACATTCATCTACATGGCACGCCACGTGGCGAACATTCCCCTAAATTTCATGCAGATATACAATACTACTTGTTCAAGAATATTATAATATTATTATATACACGACGTGTCGTATTGTAGAAGGTTTCTCTATCTGCTGGATGAGGTCATTAGTTCAATCCTTGGTAATATATCCTGTTGTCATGACACAATCCCTCTATGAGGACGACGAGCAGAGCGAGTCGGAGTAGGTTATTGTGGCTTACGTGGATACTGTTGATGGAACGCATAGACAAGAGCTTGAGCATTAAATAAATGCTCAAGTGGTTCCCAAGTTCAATCATTTTACATCGGAACCATACCCGAGCCAATCCACTAAGTAATGTAGCTTACCATGACTAAATTTTGAATAAAGAATAACTGTAACTTCATACTCAGGGCCATCAAGAAGTTGTACCGGTGGTGGAGGTGGTCGAACACGATTGGGAATAGTACTAGTAAGACATGGCTCTAAAAGAGAGCAATGGAATACGGGATGCAAACGTAGATGCTGAGGAAGATCAAGTCGATAAGTCACATCATTAATCTGAGCAGATATCACAAAAGGGCCCAAACATTGATAATCTAATTTATCACAAGGGCGGGTTGTCTTCCTGTGGCATCGAAGGAGCCATACTTGATCTCCAATGCGGAAGTTATGTGGGAGTCAATGATGATTCGCAGCTTTTCAATGTGATTCTACAACAGTCTGCATATGAGTAGACACCTCTTGTTGAATCTGACGAATGCGAGATAGACGTACCTCTGCACGAGGATTAACAGGAGATGGAGGAAGCTCTAAGAAGGTCCAATGAGGATGTTGACCACAATAGGCGAAGAAGGGTGTAACTATAGTAGAGGAATGGACAGAATTATTATAGGCAAACTCTACAAAATGTAGAATAGATGCCCAGTCATCTTGTTGATAGTTGATGAAGCATCTAAGATATTGTTCTAAGGTTTGATTGGTGCGCTCTGTTTGACCATCAGTTTGTGAATGGTATCTTGAAGAAAGATTATAACATGATACCTTAAATAATAATAATAAATGTTGCCAAAATTTAGACACGAACTGAGGGCCTTGATCACTTATAATATTGTCGGAAAGACCATGATGCCGAAAAACTTCTCGGATAAGAAAATCAGTTGTACCTTCGTTGCTGATATCCTTAGTACATGGTAAAAAATGTGTCATCTTCGTAAAACGATCAACTATTGTAAGAATAGTATCAAAACCATTGGAAACTGGTAAATCGGTAATAAAATCTAGAGAAATTGATTGCCAAGGCCGGTTCAGAATAGGAAGAGGGTGTAGTAGCCCATATGGTTGATGGCGAGGCATCTTCATCCGACAAGTGTCACATGTGCGTATATAATCCTTCACAAATTGGCATATCTAAGGCCACCAAAAGGATCTAGTAATTAATGCTAATGTTTTACAAATCCCAAAATGCCCAACAAGATAATTGTCGTGACAATGTTCCAGAACTTTAAGCCGAGCTGATCCATCTGGAACATATAAAAGCCCTTTGTAATATAAAAGCCCATTATGCCACTTGAATTTCTTATAGTACACCTAGAGACGTTGTCTTGTGGAACATGAAGCACGTTGGGGATCAAGATGATCTAAGATCTGTTGAGCAAATGTATCAAAAGGAATACCACATCGTATTATATCAAGTATGCTTGAATCCACTGGTAGACTAGAAACTTCAGCCACTTGTAATTGTGAAGGACCTAGAAGAGCTTGTTTCTGATTACCGAAAGCTGGTTCGCTAGAACGGGGCATGAGATATGAACACCGAGATAAAGAATCTGCTTTGCCTTGTAATGTCCCTCGTCGATACAATTTTGAAATCAAAGCGGGTGAGGAATTGAGCCCATCGAGCCTGTCGCCTATTGAGCACTCAAGCTGTTTGGAAATAGGGGAGATTCTTATGGTCATTATATATAGTAACTTGATGGGGAGATCCCTCAAGAAATTGTCGCCATTGCTCAAAGTAATCTACAATAGCCAATAGCTCCTTGTCATGAATATCATAATTGATCTCTGTAGCATTAAATTTACGTGAATGGAAAGCTATTGGATGAAGTTCTCCATCCTCTCTTGACTGTGATAGAATGCTTCCAAGTGCAAAATCAGACGCATCGGCTTCAATAATAAATGGTTGGGTTGGATTAACATGTGCCAACACAGGGGCTGAAGTAAATGTTTCTTTTAGAGCAAGAAATGCTTCTTCAGCTTCGGATGTCCAAGTAAAAGAACAATTTTTCTGAGTAAGATGTATGAGTGGGAGAACTACCTCTGAATATCTTTTGATAAACTTCCTATAAAAGTTGGCAAACCCTAGAAAACACTAAATATCCCGCACCGATCTTGGTGTCTGCCAATCTAGTATTGTCTGAACGTTTGTTGGATCCATGGGAACTTCATCAACAGACACCACATAACCCAGGAACTCGACCTTCTGGCAATCAAAACTACACTTTTCAAGCTTCGCATAGAGACCATAGTCTCGTAATCGTTGTCTGACGAACATGAGTGTCATGCTCTGTTTGTGTCTGAGAATATATCAAAATATCATCAAGATAGATGATAACAAAGATATCTAAGAAGTCTTGGAAAATATCATTTGTCATGTGTTGAAAAACTGTTGGGGCATTAATAAGACCAAATGGCATGACTGTATATTCAAAATGACCGTAACAAGTACGGAATGTCGTTTTCCACTCATCTCCTGGACGAATGCGAATAAGATTATAGGCTCCACGTAAATTAATCTTTGTAAAAAACTTCGCACCACTAAGACGTTCTAAAAGACTCGGAATCAAAGGAAAGCATATCTATTATGGATTCTGGCCTTATTAAGACCCCTATAGTCCACAACAAGTCGCAGTGAACCATCTTTTTTCTTCACAAATAAAATCGGTGCACCAGTAGGGGATCTAGAATGTCGAATAAATACATTAGCTAGATGTTGTTCAATGTAAGCTCTAAGAACTTCCATCTCTGATGGTGATAGATTGTAGATTGGCCCCCATGATGGCTCTTGTCCTGGTTGTAGGTCAATGGGGCAATCATAAAGTCGATGCTCCGGGAGTGTACTAGCTTTTTTCTTATAAAAAACATCACTAAATTC
>JBBBWG010020679.1:0-13178 GCA_037176905.1 Azolla pinnata
TATAAATACTGAGCTAGTCTCAGTATTGAACCATTCCGGTTCAACGCCAGTCTTCGGCGCCTTGTACTCCAAGTCTCTTGGTAATACAAATCTTTTCTTCTTGTTCTTATCTGGTTTTCTTCTGGTCGTGTTCGTGTCTTCCAAGTCAACCGTTGTCGACGAGCTCCGGCCGTGACAGCTCCTCCCTCCTGTCACACCACCCTTTCTCTCTACTCCATCACATAACTTCTACAGCAAAAGCACTCCTTGCTTCTTTTCAAAGGTTGAGGCCACACAAGAAATAGAAGTGGTAGGGTGGTGGCGATTATAATGGATCTACTAATGATTAAGAAATAAAAGAGAGGAGATTAGACAAAAGAGATTGGTTTAAGAGTGATTAATCACACCGACCACCCCTGAGCGATGGGCCATGTATATAAACTGCCCCAAGGGTAGTTTCTTGAGAGAGAGCATAATCTACTTTTTGTTTCTATACAACATTGTCTTGCTCCCTCTTGTTGCACCACCCTCTCTTTCTACTCCATCACACAGATTCCACAGTAGAAGCATGGCTTGCTTCTTTTCAAAGGCCAAGGCCACACAAGAAATAGAAGTGGTAGTGGTGGTGGCGATTATAATGCATGTATTAATGATTAAGCAATAATAAAGAGGATATTAGAGACAAAAGAAAGGATAATTGACCACGCCAACCACTCCCGAACAAAAGACTAGGGTTGAATCTAGGTACCACATAGTTGACTTTAGATAAACTCGAAAGCTTGACAAGTATGAATCCATTCACAAAGAGAGGTTAGCCTTACCAAGAGAGTTTTCACGTCTCCAAATACTGTACTGAAAGGACGTAACTAGTCCCTTTATAAAGTTCAACTTTCTAGGGCTCCCTAACTGGAAACCATATCTGGGACAGGGTAAGGATGAAAAGTATATTGATACACACTTAAAAAACCAAACATGTTATGAGCATATAGTTGCTTATGCTGTTTGAGAAATTTGAGAATGTATGAGCTCATTCCGTTGAATAAAAAAATGCGATCCATTTGGTACTATTTAGTACAAGCAGTTACGATAACCTGTAACTCACAACCATGCAATTCAACATCAAGAAATACATCATGTATGTAAATGATATTTATGGCAAAAGATTACCATTCTATTGATATACCAAGGCAAATGTCAATTGGTAGAACATCTCACGTTGTTTCCCTAATGAAATTATTAGATACCTTAAGCATATTTCATTGTATTTATCTTACTACTCCCATGGTTGAGATGATGCTTTGAGATGCAATCTTGTGTTTAGGATATTTTCTGGCTGTTAGAAAGATGTTAAAATATCTATCAAAGCCTATTGAATTTGTCATGAACTAGAGAGTCAAGATATGTATTAGGCATATAGGGCACAAAATCTTATCAAATAGGGGCTTTTGAATATTATTACTATATGATATATTTTGGAAGGCGCAGTGTATAAAATGTTTTCAAGGAGTTACAATGCTAATACGAACTGTAGTAGAAATTTAGAAGGAGCTTAACTTTTGACATTAAAAGGATGTCACTATAATATAATGATTGGGTTCTCCGATTCTATGGTTTTGTTTTATTAAAAACTAGAACCAAGATTTGTTTTTTTCAACCCCTCGCGAGATATTTTCACTTTTCGATTGCGTAATCAAATGATTGATAGACCATTATGTATTGCTTAAATAAATGTAAGGGGCAAATTTTATGACCCATTTTTAACTAATGCGGAGTATTTTAGATTGAAAGAAGTAACTCTCATGCTTCCTCTTCTTGATGAGGCTCTTTCCTTCTACTTGCTTCTACGGATTACATGGTCCAAGATCGATCGTCACCAACTAAATCATGAGCCCGAAAACCAAAATTGACACTAACAAAATTCACCAAAACCAAAATCCAACACAAGAAAGCTTTGGGAAAACAAACAAGTCACAATATATATTCCAAATGCCAATGCCTAGAGGTCTCATACGACATAAAAAGAAAAAGGCTATGTAGATGTTTGTCTCTATGTGTATGTACGAGATGCTGTGGGAATCTGGATTGGGGGACATGTGTTGCATGGGTACACACATGCATGCATGCATTGCCCCCCCCCATAGCCATGGTCACGGCGGGCTTATCCATCCACCGAAACTGTCAAAGACATTCCACAAAAGAGTAAGTAAAAACACAGAGTATCGGATTCAGTGCTTCTCAACCACAAGCACAAGTGAAGAAGAAAGAAGCAGGGCCAGCAGCCTGCAGGCACTAGGGTAAGCTCCCATTTCGTTTGATCTCTAGTTGTGCTTCTGTTCTCTTCTGCTTGATCGATCGATTTTATCATGGAGGGCATGTCATCATCCTCACCATCATCATCATCTGGAGGAGCAGCTTTCATAAACAAAAATCCCTGAACTTTCAGAACCCCTTGCGCTTGCTTACTCGACTTCGGATTCCTCATTAATTCCCTGCGTGTTTTTGATGCGTCCTCCTGTAGACTGCAAACATCGTCTGTCTGTCTTGATCCCTGCAGAAAAGGGAATGGAATCAACAAAAGGAGGAGGTGAAGAATGAGAAGGAGGATGTTTGCTGGGTCTCTTTTGATTACCAGTTTGGTATGACCCACGCCTGCCTGTTCTTGCTGATTCTTAGGTTGGACCGGGGGCAGGGCAAAGGAAACTCTCTCTACTCCTCAACTGCAACTGGTGGGCCATGGAAGCAAGCGAACAAGAAGAAGAAGCTGAAGCTGAAGCAGAAACAGAGACAATAGACGTTGCGGAACTCATGCTGGGCCTCGAAGATAACACTGACGATGGTGTAAAGGATGATGAGAGTGATAATGGCCATTCGAGCTCCAAGCGCTTCCACTGGAGCCTGGAGTCAGCCTCGGAAAGATCAAATGCTGCAAGCTTGCTGTCTTCCTCGCAGAATGAGGATCAGTTGTTGGCCTCGGGCCGCCTGTGTAAAAATCGGCAGCCGAGGAGGTCCATGGTGGTTTACGACGATTTCCTGAAGAAGCTTGGATGTAGTAGAAGCAGGCGGCTGGAAGACTCGATGTGGGCCGATGACTGCGAGCCAGTGGTAGCGGTACTCAACGAATTCGAAGGCTGTAGAGGTACATACGTGGCAGCGGAAGTGGTGGCGGAGGAGGGATCAGCACAATCATGTTCGCCGCAATCGAGAGTGAAGAAGGAGGAATATCCTGGTGGGGCGAAGGCAGAGAAACGGTACTGGTCTGAGAGCAGCAGCTTCATCGCTGGGACGAGTACTACTAGTGCAACGGGCAAAGAAGAAGACGAAGTCGAAGAAGATTCTGTCCTTGGAGGAGGAGGAGGAGGAGGAGGAGGAGGAGGAGGAGGAGGAGGAGGAGGAGGCACAGGAGCAACCTCCAGACCCTACTACACTTCCTCTGCACCTTCTTCCCCAATGACGGAGGGTGGGCATCATGGGCTTCTCAGGCGATGGTTGGTGCGCGTATCAAAGCTGGATAGAGATGATGATGATGATGATGGCAGCAGCAGCAGCAGCAGCAGGAAGCCGCCGCGAGCACCGGTGGCAGGTGGCAGCAGTTTTAGGTCGTTAGTGTTTGGCAAGAGCCCGCGGGCAAAGAGCAGCTCCTCCTCATCAGCATCATCATCATCATCATCATCATCATCATCATCATCATCATCATCATCATCATCATCGTGGTTGACGTTGTCAAAGAGGAGATTGATGATGAACACGCCGGTTATGGACATGAACCTGCGAGCATGGCATTCGTTCTCAGATATTGCGAGGAGGAGGAGGAGGAGGAGCCGGGAGGAAGAGATGCAGAAGGAGGAGGAGGAGGAGGAGGAGGGTGCAGGGGTGACGCTGTACACAACGAGGGAGCGGGCAGAGAGCGATGATGCGTACGAGGACTGCATGGCTGCGCGCCGCATCTTGACGTCGCTTGTGGGCGCATCAGCGGTGCACGAGAAGAGCATCTCGCGGCAGCATCCGGAGCATGAGGTGGAGCTGAAGCAGGCGCTGCTGCTGCTGCTGGGCAAGGGCAGCACGCTCAACAACACCAAGGCCGCTGCAGCAGCAACGGAGGAGGAGGAGGAGGAGGAGGAGGAGGAGAAGGCGGTGGTGCTGGTGGTGCCCACTCTGTGCGTGAAGCTGGGCAAGAAGGGCGAGACGTCATACGTGGTCGTAGTCGGCATCGATAACATAATGCGGCTCTACAAGAAGGGCGCCCTCGGCTCTCTGCTCCTCGACGCCTTCCCCTCGACACTCACCCGTGCCTCGCTCTGCACATGCCACGGCGGCCGCTTCTTGATCTGCCCCCTCTGTAAAGGGAAGGGGACGCTCAGTTCCCTCCAAGCGCCCGCAGGCCCGCCTGCCCGTTCGTGCCGCCATTGCGTTGGCACTGGCCTCCTCAAGTGCCCCAATTGCTTGTTCTCCTCCTCCTCCTCTTCCAGCTAGACACAGTGAGTGCATTAATCAAAGTCACGTTTCTCCATCTTCTTCTTCCTTCTTCTTTCCTGGTATCGATTATCACATTTGTTATTCCAAACCACCAACACACCCCCCAATTTTCCCAGCATCAATCTCGCACATTCATTCGTACATACGACATCCCCTTGCTTTTGTCATCATCCATTTGTCATGCCCCAGCCTTCCTAGCTGTGTATTGTTACGTGTAAGTACTATAGCTCAATGTTCCGCACTGCCTTGTCGACAACAATGAGGGATACAGCAACCACCACGTGCTGTGCCTAAACTCACCTTGTTCCGTCTCGAATAAAGCCGGGCTACATCGATGTGATTTCTAGTTTCTATGTCAACAAAAATATTACACGGGGGAGGGGGGGCAGGCACAGGCCATGTTCAGGCAGGTCCATAAAAGCCTGGAAATTGTCTCGTCGCTGTGTAATGTCTTTATGATTGTTTAGGTTAGGGGTTTGTGATTGTGGCCACAAGATCTCATTAGCACCACATCGTTTGCATGCGATGCACTCATTGCATTCTCATTAATGAGACGTTAATGTAAAGATGGCAGGACTTAAGGATTTTCCTGAAAGGAATGATTCTCAAATATGGTTTGAATATTGAGAGACAAAACTACGACAATTGATAATCCTAAGAGATGCAATTGTTTTCTCAGATAGATTGATTGAACTATTTTGATTACAAATGGAAGCTCTTTCATAAACCTTCAAAGTTAATAATTGAAAGCTGACAGAGCTACTTTTAATGTACTAAATTAACAATCAAAATCAATCAATGGCTATTTTTGAAGCTCTAACATTTTAAATGGGTGCTAGTTATTCAATTCAAAGGTTAAAGAACGGAAACAACTAAAATGAGAAATAAAAGTGAGGGTGAACCTTGTTTCCAACACTGTCGTTCCAATTTAAATTAGACCTTATTATAACAATTATAATGTTTCTCTTGTGGGGCAAGTTTAGTGAGAAAATATACCCACATAGCTGCAATCGATGTGTAGTGAATCATTATCTCTTTTTCTTGAATGAGATCTCTAATAAAATGATGACAATCAGCTCGAATATACTTGTCATGGTCCATTCGTTATTTTTAAAATTTCAGCTCAGCTCATTAGTGATTGATTATCCCAATATACACTCACTTTTGAAAACTTAATAATTTGTAGTTCCTCGATCATTGTCTTTATCAATATTCCTTCTTCATTTGTCAATGTTCCTGCCATTGTACTCAACTTCCGTACTTGAGAGTGCCAAAAATTAGGCTTGTCTTTTGTTTCCCCATGCTATATATAACATGTTTTGCAAACATGGAAAACCATTCTTGAAATTGATCGGGAGGTATTCATATACACCCCCAAATATCTGAATCATTTAACGATGTATGAAGATATCCAATAGATCGTTTCTCTCAAGAATAAGGTTCATCCTTAGCTTCCATATTTGGTAATTGTCTTCAAACAATATCTCAGCCATGTACTTTAATCTTGTGAATGTTTATGTTGACACTGATTCTGACTTTGCTTCCATCTTTGTAGGTCAGTTAGAACTATGATAATGCTTAATCCTATGTCTGGGATCTAATACCATGTACGAATATAGGATTAAGAGTTATGTTAAAAGGAAGGATCCTCAAATGTGGCTTGAGAGAGAGAGAGAGAGAGAGAGAGAGAGAGAGAGAGAGAGAGAGAGGAATTGATAATATTGAATAGATGACACTACAAGGTATTGGGGAGTTTACCCTGACCTAGATGTGGCTGTGAATTATATGAAAGCTAATCACACATGCTAAGTTCCCAAGTACTATACGAACTGCTTCAAGTTCTTCAACTATATCTCTAGATGTAATAGGACGACCATTAATGACTATGATGGTAGTCAAACAAGCAAGTTTCTTCAAGATAAGGTTATGTTTCAGTGAAAATCCGCGGTCCATAAAACAAGAGTTTGCTCTTGAATCCAACAGAGCAAAAGCAATGACTTGATGACATGTTGAGGTACTAAGTTGAACTTCTACTGTAAAAACTCTACTAACTCGGTTCGAAAGAATGGAACTAGTGCTTGGCCGAACAAATTCTTGATATTCTAGGTTGTTTAACCAAATGGCTCCGATTTTGATTGGACTTACTCATTTAATAATAGTTCATCTAGTTGATGCAAGGTTTCAAAGTTGTTGGATTGATAAGGATCAATGTGGGTACTATAAGTATATAGTTATTAACTCGGACTAGAGGACAAGATTCAACTTGATTAGCTCTGATTTTTGCCAAACTTACTCGTTTAACAATTCATCTAGTTGATTCAAGATTTCATTAAAGTTCAATTGATAAGCATCAATGTGGCTACTAAGTGTATTACTGTTATTAACTCAGACTAGAGGGCTAGCTTGAACTTGATTGGCTTCGATTTTGACTGAACTTACTCATTTAATAATTCATCTAGTTGCCTCAAGATTTCAAAGTTGTTGGATTGACAAGGATCAATGCTGTTACTAAGGGAATTACAGCTATTAACTCAAACTAGAGGACTAGAATCAACTTGATTGGTACTTACTTGGTCAATGTGTCGTTTTGGCTTGTCTGGACAAGTAATTGTTATATGACTTGGTCCATCACAATAGAAACACAATCGGTTTGTCCAGCGTCATTGCTTCTCAACATCAGATGAAGGTCCTCGACGACGTGTTGCATCGATTTCTATTGGAGTAGGACCACTAATTGTTTGAATAAATTTTGGAGGTTGTGTTGCTACTATCGAAGCACTCGTTTGGTCTCCCCTAGGCCGCAAGAATTCTTGTCGCTCTATTAATCACTTTCGTAAGTTATTTAAGTTATGAGTTATAAGTTTTTCACATCATTACGTAGTCCAGATCGGAATAAATCCATTAATGTAGGTTCATCCCATAGAATATTGCAAGCAAGAAGGCAGAAATCTGTTGTGTAAGCTAAGGCAGGTCGATCATCTTGACACGATCTTGGAATCTTGATGCGATCTTATATTATTTGTATCACTAAAACTTACTTGAAACTCAGTAATAAATGTTTCAAAGACGTTATCTAATAGGGTAGAGTTAGTAATGGTGAAAACCAAGCTAGAGTGTTAACTCTTCAAATGAAAAGCTAATACTAGGTCGTGGTTGAATAGAAATGGTATTGCACGATCATAAATTCCGACGAATACACAGAGCACAAAATACAAGATAATGGACGCAAAACCTTTGTATTGCTATTATTTCCCCCTCCCTTATAATTAAGCCCGATGACTTTATATACACTCTTGGTACCCCTTCGGATCTCCCAAGAAGTCTTATTACAATATATCGGTTCGGATCTTCCCCGTGGGTTTTCCGATTTTTCTCGATTGCGTCTTATTTTCGTAAATTCCGTAATATTACGGATTTACGACTTACGCCGTACTTCCGTAATAATACGGCCAACATAGTGGGTGCACGTCATCATTAATAGAACATACTGTTTAAAAAATTAGAAGTTTTTTAGTATTAATTCTAAATTTGGGTTTAGGGTTAGGATTTAGGGTATCATAGGACGACAACCCCGCACATATTGTCACTCATCTTCATCTTTAATCCATGTCCGCGGCCGAGACCCCTTTCGAAGCCTCGCCGGAACCGTCCTTGGGAAGAAAAGGGTTGGGCGGCAACTTTCCGTAGTACGGCTTTAGGCGAAATCTGTTCGCCCATTGGGGTAGTACTTCCCCAGAAAGAGTGTGGAGCTGGTGCGTGCCGCTCTCCTCATTTACGATCCATTACAGCCCCGTCCAGCGTAACCGTAGCTTTCCAGGCATAAGGCTGGAACGGGATTGGAAGAGTACTACAACTTTGCCGTTACTGAATTGTTGTTGATTCCGTTTCCGGTGACGGTCTACAAATGCCTTTCGTAGCTGTTGTTCATGTTCCAATGCCCTCCATACTCTAGATTCGCTCCTCCTCAAGTCCTAATAACTGCACCACCCATGCATGTTCGGATTCCGACTCGTTCAGCTTGTGCTCCATCTGAATCCGCGGGCTCGGAACGATGAACTCTAATGGCATGACGACTTCCAAGCCGAATGCCATTCGGAATGGTGTCGACCTTATACTAGCTTTATAACTAGTCTGGTATGCCCATAATGCAGAATGCAACTTACGGTCCTAGTTTATTCGATTTGCTTCCACGATTTTCCGCAAAATATTCTACAGGGTCTTATTCGTACTTTCCGCCAGGCCGCTTCCCTGCAGATAGTACACCGTACTCCGACGATGGACCACGACATTGTGCTGTGTGAGGCCGCGAACTACGTCGTTGACGAAATGTATCCCTTGGTCGCTCACCAACTCTATGGGGCATCCGTAACGATACCATATATACTCGTACAGAAATTTGGCAGTGGAAGAAGCTGTATTGTTCTGTAAAGCTTTTGCCTCCACCCACTTTGTATAGTAATCCGTTGCGACGAGTATATGTCGGTTACCTGTTTGAGCCGCTGCAGGTTGAAACGGGCCGACAAAGTCGAGGCCCCATTTCTAGAAGGGTTCGAGCGGTAGAACGGGCTGATGCGGCATCCTCGCCGACTCCTGAGTTTGCCCCGTTCGTTGGCACACGTTGCACTCTTTCACGAATAGGTGTGCGTCCCGCAACACCATTGGCCACCATAACCCGCTCTGCCAAACCTTCCGTGCCATAATTTCTCCTGCGTAATGCCCCGGCCACACCACTGTGGCATTCCCGCAGCACATCCTCTTGCTCGTTCTTTTGTACCCCCCCGTCTCTAGACTCCATCCGCGGATTTGTGGTACAAACTGCTGTTCATCAAATATAAAGGCCCGACTGTGTACTCCCAGCCGTTTTCGTTCTACTTTCGACAATTCCTCGGGGGGGACGCCGTGACTCAAAAAATGTACGATATCGATGAGCCACTTGTCCAAGTGGTCCCTTGGCCCTGCTTCTGGTGTAAATGTCATTACCCCTGCGTCTTGGAAATCGTCTGCCACCCCTGCAGGTGCTTCTCCAGATTCTAGCCTCGAGAGGTAATCTGCCACCGCTTGTTGAACACCCGGTCCGTGGACTATATCGAACTCGTACTCCTATAAGAGCAGGGTCCACCGAGCTAACTTGCCTATCAGCGATGCTTTGGACACCAGGTACACCAGTGCTGAATGATCCACGTGGAATGTGAACCTCTTCCCAAGCAAATAATGACAGAACTTCGTCACACTGTAGATCATCCCAAGAGCCTCCCGCTCGGTTGTCGAATAATTCCTTTCCGCCTTTGACAATCGTCGGCTAGCGTAGTACACTGGTCGGAACCTGTTCTTCTCATACCTCTACATCAATACGCTGCCGATTGCTATGTCAGATGCGTCCACAAATGCATGGAACTCCCGTTCCCAATCCGGGGGTTGTACCACTGGAGGTCGTGTTAGCAAGAGTTTTAAGGCTGCAAAAGCCGTTTCTTCCTCCTCAGCCCATGTGAATGGTTCCCTATGAACCGCTCCATGAAGGGGCGTGGCAAAATCTGCCAAATGGCAAATCATCCGACTTGGCCACCGAATCTGCCCCAAGAATCGGCTGACAGCCTTGATGTTGTGTGGCACTGGAGCTTCCAAGATAGCTTTGACCTTATCGGGGTCCATTGCAATTCCTTCCTTGCTAATAATGTGTCCTGGCAACTTCCCACTGGTTACTGCAAAGGCACACTTTGCCAGATTTAGGCTCTGTCTCGATTCTCGACACCTCTTAAGGCATAACTCGACGTGTTGCAAGTGCGCCTTACGTGTTCCAAAGAATACAAAGTCGTCTAGGAACACTTGCATAAATCTAGGGATATATTCCTCAAATATTTCCATGATAATCTGCTGGAATGTTGCTGGGGCCGTCTTTAGTCCGAACATCATGACGACTGCCACAAAGATGCCCCATTCTGTGACGAACGCGGTTTTTTCCTGATCCTCTTCGACCATCCGAATTTGGTTATATCCGTTGTACATCTCGTGCCCAGCTACTGTGTCTAGTACATCATCCGTAAACGGTAGGGGGAAAGCGTCCGTGATGGTTGCTTCGTTCAATTTCCGGTAGTCGACGTAGACCCTCAGCTTGCCGTTTTTCTTTGGCACCACCACGATCGAGGTTAGCCATGTTGCCCTTTTGACTAGCCTACTAAAGCCGACCCGAAGGAGCTTGTCGATCTCCTCTTTGACTTTTGCTGCATAATTCGGGTTCAACCGATACCGCATTTGCTGCACCGGAATTGCATCCTTCGCCAGGTTTATCTTGTGATGATAAAACTCTGGATTGAGCCCCTTCATGTCCTCATATGACCATGCAAAGACGTCCTTGTATACTTGGAGAACATTGGTCAACTGTTCTTTGAAATCAGCGTCTAGCTCCTTGGCCACAAAAACGTTTCGCGGTTCTTCTGTCGTTCCCAGATTCAGCTCCTCGAGTTCGGTTGCCCGAACTCGTTGGGTCACCGCCAACTCTTGTTCCAAGGTTTTCCTGGCCCTGCCGAGTTCGACGACCGCCGCATCGGCAGAATACTGATACCGCTCCGGTTTCTTTACTACATCGATCTCGTATAGAGGCACCAGGGTTGGATTCTCTTGAAGGAAGGTATCAGCTTCCTCCTTCGTTAGGCCCTCCAACAAATTTACACTTTCAGCGTACACTGGAGCCGTGGTCTTGTCCGGTGAACGACCCTTCGTTGTATGTATCCGGATCTTTCTTCCTGCCCGTGGGAATGTTAGCACGTTCTTCGGCCAGTCAGTCATGCTTCATTTGGGCTGTGCATAACCATGGTCGCCCCAGGAGGATGGGGTAAGCGTCCTGGTGCGGCAAGTCCATGATTACCACGGAAATGGTGAATATGTGCCCTTGCACGACCATTTCCATGTTCGGAATCATTCCGATTGGCCGGACTGAGCTACCATCCGCCATGCGCAGCCGAAACTTACACGGCTCCCACTTTGTGATCCCCACCGCCGACATGTGGCCATACTAATCACGTTGACGCCAGATCCGCCATCAATCAAAATGCCTTCAATTCTTTGCCCGCCCACGATGGCCTCCATGTTTGGGCACTTGCAGTCCATTATGCGCTGATCGATTTCCGTGAGCCGTACTGCGGCTGCCGATGTCGTTGTCGTACCTTCCAATGTATGTCGTATCCCTTCTCAGAATCTTGACACTAGCTGCAGCAACCCTAAACCGGATTCTGGATTCGCCTGTCCGCCGCTTGCCGTACCCTGTGTGACTTGGGCCTGTATCTTACCTTATCTTGCTCCGTCCATTGTTCTGTCCGAGTGCGACGTCGAATTGTCACCAGCTGTACGGCTGGCGTAAGTAAGCTTACCGCTGGGCCTTTGCTTGGCGACGCTTCCCCCTGGTTTGACGCTTGGCCGGCAGGGGGTTGTGGGCAGTCCACCGCGAACTGCCCGGGTTGACAACAAAGGAAGCAAAGTTGGTCCTTCCCCGGCTTTCATCGGTCCCACCTCCTGTTTCCTTGCGGCCTGGGCGGACCAGCCTCTTGTCGCTAGTCGGCCACTTCCTGTCCGAATTGCGTATTTTGGAACCAAGGAAACTGTCCACCGCGGTTTCCTTGGTTGAACCGGTTGTGATTTCCTAGTCCCCGATTCTAGATCTGTACCGGTTTAACGGCCTGAACCGCTGGTGCATTTTTTCGTGCCATCAGGTTGTATTCACATGTTGTTGTTGTGTGCGTCCGTGCTTGGCACAAAGCGCAGCGCTGCATGCACTCCACGTTGGAATGTCCGAATCGTAAACACAATGTGCACTGTACCGCCTGCTGGAAGGCCCTTTCCTTTGCCTTCAGGGAAGCTGCGAGAGCGCGAAATTGGGACAATCCAAGTCCCAACTGCTAGTGATCAAGGTTCAACGCCCTATTGACAATCTCTGTTAGGGGCACTGTGGAAGAATCCAGCAAATCGAAGGAAGACTGTAGCGGTTCCTTTAGCGCCTTCAGAAATTGTCGTTTCTGTATGTCCTCAGTTGGAGGCGTATCCAGCATGGCTTGCACTGTGCGAAACCGTAGCAAAAATTCCGCTACGGACTCCCCCGCTTGCTACTGCAGCGAATAGTACTCTTTCAGCACTTCCGTCGGGTCGATCTTAACTTGGAGGAGCTCCTTGAACTTGTCCACGAGTTCTTGAAACGTCGTGAACGTGTTGTGTTGATGTCTTGCTGGGCGTACCAGCGTGAGCTTGTCCTTCCAAGGAGAACTGAAACTCCACGATCATGGATTGCTCCCGTTCCGTCCGAGTCAATCTCTACGTCCCGTGATTTACGGCCCAAATGGACCAGAATTGCTTGACATGTGCCGCCTCATCCGGGTGATTAGAATATTTTGGGTAAGGGTACGGCATGATGTCGTCCACAAACTTCCGATGCCGAGTCGTGGGGTTGATAGGAACACCCGTTCTTGTTGTCATAACCTTAAATGTTGTACGAGAGATTCGAACCCACAACCTTAACATCAAGACTCCAGACGGTGTCATAACCTTAAATGGCTTACAAGCCCACAAGCTCAACATCAAGACTCTACGCTCTTAACCACCAAACCAAGACCTTATACATAATGATATAAGAACGATATTTAACTTGTACTTAGTTGAGAGAATTTACCGAGTTATGCATGCTTGCCAAATGGCATGCATGCACGATTGCCACTTGGCAATCATGCATGCCTGCCAAGTGG
>JBBBWG010020690.1:0-13177 GCA_037176905.1 Azolla pinnata
TAAACCCTAAAGCCCCAACCCCCAAACCCTGCTCCCGAAACCCTAAATCTAGAACCTTTAACCCTAAACCCTAAAGCCCCAAAGCCTGCACCCGAAACCCTAAATCCAGAACCTTGAGCCCTAAACCCTAAAGCCCCAACCCCCAAACCCTGCTCCCGAAACCCTAAATCTAGAACCTTTAACCCTAAACCCTAAAGCTCCAAGCCCCAAAGGCTGCACCAGAAACCCTAAATCCTGAACCTTGAGCCCGAAACCCTAAAGCCCCAAGCCCCAAAGCCTGCGCCCGAAACCCTAAATCCTGAACCCAAAACTCTGAAGCCTAAACCCTGCACCCTGAACCCATAATCGTGAATGTCTCTAACCCTAAATCCTGCACCCCGAAACCCGATATCTGCACCCTAAACCCAAAGCCAAAAACAATCTCCCGAACCCTGACTCTTGCACCCGAAACCCTAAATCCTGAAACCGTGATCCCCAATCCTAAGCCATGAATCCCGAATCCTAAATCTTGAACCTGAAACCCAAAGCCCTAAAATCCGAAATCGTGGGAATCCCAAAGCTGCAATCCCTGATCCCTAAAACAGCCTGCAACCGAGAATCCCTAAATCCTGCAACCGAACCCTAGTAGAATCCCGGACCGTGGACCGTGGGCCCTAAATAGCCTGCACCCGAGAAACCCTAAATCTTGCACCCCGAATCCTGCTAAATCCCGAACCGTGGACCCTGAATCCTAAAAACCCTGCACCCGAGAAACCTTAAATCCTGAATCAGGTCCACTTGTATCAACATGGGTCTAGTACCTCTGGATTAATCTACGGCTGATCATCTATCTGCTTGACAGACACGTTAGCCTACATTTGGACCGACTGATTGATCGGTTTTTGGAGATCTAGCATTTGCAAGTTGGGCTCTCTTTTGTGTACAGTCTTCTTGCAGTTCGGAGCAATGGAACAGATAACCTTTGATCTTTCCTTCTATGTATGTGGAACATATCTTTCTGTGCCCAAATTCCTCCACATACTTTGAACATATTTTCTGTGCAATCATCATCGAAATCTTTCTAACCTAAGCATCGAAATGTAGAGCCCACATCAGAGAAGCTAAACCATATATTCGAATGCAACATGCCAAAATCAAATTGGGACTGTAGGATTTTTAGCATCAATCAAGTTTTTGGAATTAGGGACCGATTACAAGTTCCCTAAACCCATGAGCAAAGAATCAAACAAAGAGCATGTCATCAATCTAAGAGGGCCAGTGGTCTCTACCTAAACCCTTACTGTTACACAAACGCTTACTGTCATGAAAAACCTAAACCTGAAACCGTTAGTGAAGTAGCAATGAAACAATGAGAACAGAATTTTAATTGACGCTTGACATGAAAAAGCTCATAGTAAAAGCTTAGAGAAGTACATATGCAAAAACTGTGTAGTTCAAGTGTTCAAAACACAGATTTCATATTTACATGTGAGGCAACGAACGAGAACTACAAAATTCGGAAGGGCCGGAAGAAGTTGCTTGGGTTCAGAATGATCAAAAGGGGTTTCGAGTTAAATATATATGTGTTCAGATATCACAAAAGCAAGAGCGACATCGACTTCATCCACTTCCATGGACTGCTTGATCGATGGTTTCAATGTTATCCCGCAGCATCTCCCACTGTCACAGATTTTCGCACACCATTATTTCTTCAAGTTTCTACAGAGAGAAGAGCAAGAAACAATTCTTGGATGGCAACATATAGTGTATTACCTGATCCAATGAGAGTGAAATTCCTGATGTCAATCATAATCGATGCATACAGCCAGCAGTCAGTCAGCAAACGAGTTAGATAAGAATAGCTTCGATTCTAAAATAATCAAGACATAATTGTTTTAAGAAAAGAACCTTTCTTTCCTGGCATTTCCTTCCCATCTTTTGTATAGAACTCTCGGATGTCCACATAAATCTTGCCCCTAAAATTACGCACTGAGACCTTGCGAGTATTCGAGAGCTGATATAACAGTAAAAAGGAAGATAAAACCATACTTAGGTCACGCACACAAAGATGTTAAAGAATATGGCTTACAATCACAAAACGTTGTATTTGACAATCTCGCCCATCCTGATTCTATTTTGCTGATGGTGTGAGCAAAACAATATTTCTATTACCTTAGATGTGATTTACTCCAGTTTACAGAGTGGGCCATTCAGACTTTTAGAGATGATTGTGTGAGAAGAACAATATTTCTGATAAACTTTGACAGAATGGCTATTGAGATTTGTAGGAGATGATGGTGTGAGCAGAACCACATTTCTATGACCTTAAGACTCCATTTTGACCGAGTGGCCATTTAGATCTCTATTTCCTGCTGCTACTGCAACAAGTGCTTTGGAATTCAGATAAGCATCTCAAGGGATTGAATTCCACTCCCTACAATCTACACCAAGCTGGAACATCTCTCTGCACTGCCAAAAATATACATCTAAAGGCAGTTCAATATGCACACAGGTAAAATAGCTGGCAACATGAGGTATATCATCTTCTTCACTCAGTGTCCTTGCAACGCCACTATACTCAGCCATCTTAATGTACACATACACATGCATAGCTACATGTTCGTTGATGGGCATATATTTACATGTATACACAGATATACATATGTATGCCGCATGCATACACGTACCTGCACGTGCATCAATGGTGAATATAGACGTGTAGATGTAGGTGTAGTTGTGTACATGTACACATGCACAATGTCCACACTCTTCTACTCTGATGGATAAACAGCCACAAGAGAGCCAAATCATATCCTTGTTGTCCTAGGAGGTAAGTAAATCACGACATACCTCACAGACAGTGATTCCATCTGCATCCTCCTCTGTTCTTGCCGCTTTCTTGGCCGGCCTCTTGTCGTTTTGATCATCAGACCCATCATCGATGAACTTGTCCTTGGGTCGGGACTTTCCCCATTTCGACATGGCAACCCCCGAGCAGAATGAGGACTAATGGAATCTGCGCAATGCTGGGCGGGAACTGAGTCCTAAGAGCACAGAAGACGGAGGCTTGTTTTACAGTTCTGGCTCCTTTTCTTGCAAATGCAGCATAAAACACTGCTTTTCACCATTGCGTTCCAAAAGTCTTCTTCATATACTGTGTGAAACCAGCATGAAACATTTCCACCATAGCAGGAATCACAGACAAGCTCCTCCTGCCTTATTGATGAAAGAACTCAGACTTCTCTTTACATCCATTTCAAGATTCCGATGATGGGTCTTCACGAATCATGATCAATTCAACATGCATTGTGCTCACGATGAGAAGGGAGTCAATTTGTTACAATCAAAGAAGGTATTTGCAACATCCGCATGTCAACAAATGACAAGCTAGATGAAATTCAGTTGATGTGGCTTATTACGACCCCTTTGATCTAATTTGTAAGGTCATGTACACATTTGTAGAACAATGATGCAACCGAACTAAAGGCAGTTTTCTTGGAGTTTTCAGATTTAGGGCTTTCCCACTCATAATACTCCCTATGCAACAGTGATGAAACAGAGATCTGAAGGAAAATAGTAAAAGCTCACAACATAAAAAGCTGCTATCAGCAACAGGAAATGGAAACTGTTTGCTAGAACATCGGCCAACAAATAAACAGATAAAGTGTGAATGACAAACAACAAGCTCTGATTTACCATCTAAATTTTTAGAGCCTAACATTGCTCCTCAATATGTTTATTCCATGTCATATTGTCAATGATATAGCAACATCAGCTTTAGTTAATGGAGTAAATGCCATGTGATCAGAGAGTTAGGTTCCCCAACCAAAGACATCGTTCACAACTGGTAGGAGAAACATGTTCCTACCATCCAAAACACTGTTCCTATAATCGACCTTACAGGCATCAACATGCAAGCTTACATTGCAACTCTTACAGTAGCAGCTTGCAAATTTTTTATGGCATTTTATGCGTGACAGGCAGAGACCAGACTGTGAACAAAAGGTGGAAGATATTCATTCTGGCGAATGCCTCTTTAACATGCTGAATATAGATGAACACCTTATTGTCTCCCATGTATGTATCCTGCTACACACAAGAACATACATCCAAGGAGCTGATCAATAGTTTCTTTAGGAACTGGCTAGAACTCTGACGTTCCAAAAGTTAGAACATCTTGACCGTCCAAAATCATAAGCCTTCGAAAAACCGCAAGTGGTCTTCAAATGTTTCAGCCTTCCGAATCTGTTTGAGAGTTCCATCTTCCTCAACCTGATCAAGCAAAACAAAAAAAGAACCTAATTATATACCCGTGAAAGCATGGAGGAACTATGTTAGAAGGCAACACTCTTACTAACCCAATACTCTGGTGGCCTCATCTTCAGATTGTATGTAGATGCCATGCTCATGCAATAGGCCCCTGCATCATGAACAACGAGACCAGCACCCTATAGTAAAAGAACAGAGTATATATTAGAGGATTAAACAATGAGCTAAATAAGGCAGCTAAATTTCACACAGCTGAGATCTAGGGGTTTCTAGAGAGCATATCTGCATGTACCTCAGAGGGTGTAGGTAGTTCTCGACCTTTCCCGAGAAAGTCTGCAGATTCGCACACGGGGCCGACAATATCAAATGCACAAACCTCTGCATCGAGGGGAGGTGGAGCAACAAGCTCTATGTGCTGCAGTTTAACAAGGACTAGAATGATAATATTGACGAACACACTCCAATCTTATCTCATATCATCTAGTATGCATTTATATAAAATTCAGCATGGCATGACAAGGTAAATTTTCATGTACACTCCCACAAACAAGAAAGCTAGATGAAAATTATATGATGAATGCAATTACATAATAATTAGAATGTTATCTGCGTTTGAGTATAATGAGACTCAAGAATACTCTAGAGTTTGTGTTTTCACAAGGCTTACATTGAGACTATGTGTATAAAATAAGGGAAATTGCTTAAAGTGCTCATGTGTACAAATTATTAATTTACGGTTCCTTTCAAAAGTAGATATAGTGATCTCAATCAGTCTTTACTAAAAAAGAAAAAACTTTTTCAAGGTTGAACCATTACTTGCTGATGATATGCAAGTAAATTTCGAGGTTTTTATAGAGCATAAGTGTTTTGGGGTGCGTAGACAAGTTCCACTGCTTTAATTATGCTAGAGGGGGTAAGTTTCTGATTTAATAACTCAATTAACCAATCTCAAGGTTGAACGCCTCTAGGACCTTATCAGTAAAGTATGAAAAAATAAACTGAGGCATTAAACTTGAAAAGGAAAATTTCAGACAAGCAATGAGGTTTTAAATCCTACTTGATATGCATCATACAAGCTGGGCCGAATCAACTCGGACATGCTGCCATTGACAACGATGAAGTTCTTGTTCCCATTTGTCTTCACGCCGGTTACCCAGTTCACAAGGGTGGCAGAATTTGCAACGAGAGAGCGTCCAGGTTCAATAATTAGAGTGAGACCTCTCGTAGATACCAGTTCACGCACCTGAAGTAAATGTTGGAGGATTTACATGGATAGATCTGAATACTTCAGCATGATTGACAAGTGGAAGAAAAGGCCATGTGAACTACCGTATCAATAAGGTCCATTGGTGTTGGAATGATAGCCCCAGCATGCTGATAATCAATACCTAAGCCCCCACCAATGTTAAGATACTGGATATTGAAACCTTGAGCTCGTATCTTGTCTATATACTGGACCATTAATAATGCTGCATCTCGAAATATGTCCACCTGCAGTTAACATACTTGCTTAAATCTGCATCTATACAAAAGCATGAACGATATTTTAACTCATAGAAAACCTAATGAACTTTCCACGCAGAGAAGACAGAAGCAATCTGAACTGATAAATATATAGTTAGCTGAAGAGAGAAACTCAACCTTATCCTTCCATTCAGAGATACAAAAAGGTCAGTCCTTTTCATGCAATTAATTTCTAAGGACATGTGCAAATTTATATGGTGATCATTGTACAAAAACTCTTCAACATCATCTGTCACTATGATCTACCAACAACCTTCCACTCTCATGAACATCCCTTCTTAGGAAGATGACACTCATCACGAACTATGTAAACCTAGGTCCCATGGGTTAAAATTGGCCTCTTTGTGGACGTTAAAACAATAAATAAATAAATGAACATTCGCATAGTATTTTACTGTTACTTGCAAGCTTTAAATATCTCCCATAGTTGGATGCTAGATCTTCATAAGAGTATATGTGTTGGGCAATTGAAAAGATGTATGAATATATGTAAATTTCCCTTTCAGCTGTTCAATGCAGTCTAGAATTTTTAAAATGTTGATCACTAACCTTGGTAATTGTGGATCCTAGATGGCAGTGAGCTCCTGCAAGCTGGAGTTCTTCTGGATGACGTTTCACTTCATCCAAAAACCATTGCAGCTTTTCGTTGCGAATACCGAATTTGGAGTTCTTATTCCCCGTAGCAACATATGGATGGACCTAATTAGATTCATGCAAGTTGCCAATTAAGCTATGGATTGCTAAGGATTGATAAACTAGATTAAACAATGATTTTCCATGAAGAGAACAATGTGCTCCCTCAACACCTGTGGATCGACATCAGGATTGACTCGAAGAAGAACACGGGCTTTTTTACCAGCAAGCCGTGCAGCCTCGATGATGTGCCTTAGATCGAACTCACTATCTATATTGATCAGCACATTGTTCTCGGCAGCAAAGACCAGCTCTTCCAAAAGCTTTCCATTTCCATTAAAGATGCACCTGACCTTTCAAATCACTAGGTCAAACAATGCATGCTTGAAACCAAACAGCACACTACATAGTGAGGCACAGCAAATCAAAGCATTCATTCAACTTACAGTTTACAGAGTGAAATGAATCGAGAGATAACAAGGAGGAGATTATCACATTTACAATTTACACACACAACATATATACATACATATATGGCGCTACCACGGTTATGGATATGCACACGAGAATAGCATTCACAACTGTATACACACAACTACCATAGCTATAAACTTGAACATCTGTAACGTGTATGCAATACAAAACTTGACCATTTTTCATATGTACCAAGAATAACTTGAACATCTATGAACAAACATGTATATCACAGGTAGGCATATGATCTGATGCTTTAGTTTCCAATAGGTACATTATGTCAAGTCATAAACAAAAAGGGTGTTCCCGTGAACCTTGCGAGCTTGACTTCAGAAGCTAAGTACATTTTGGTCTTTACGCTGGTTCGTTCGACACTTAATCCACCTCAAAAATGCCATTAACTACTCCTATTCGGATGGTTACAGACGTAACCTAATGTTAGGAAATGTCTGCCTTCTGCGATTTGAATGGCATTTCAAGTATTGATGGTCTCTTACCTCGAAGGGTCGAAGCCGGCTCGCAGAACCAATCTGAGCTCATTCCCGCTAACCAGAACAGCTCCACATCCCAAACCTTTGAAGTGCTCCAGAATCTTCAAGTTGTTGTTCGCTTTCACGGCATAGCCTATGATAGAATCCAGACCTTCCAGAGCCTCCTTGTAAGCTTCGACATTCCTGGTGAGCTGCGGCTTGCTGTAGAGGTAGAACGGCCGCTTCTCTTCCACCGCTTCCATCACATCTTGCACTTTCACGCCCTCGCAGTACAGGAATCCATCCGCCTTCTTGCTGAAGCAGTGATGGAACGGGGAGGTCTGGGGGCGGACAGCGACGGTCTGGGACACGGAAGCCCGGCAAGAGAGGGGCGAGCTCCGAAGCCTGCAGGAGGAGGAGGAGGAGGAGGAGGGAGAGAGTCTGAAGGTCTGGCTATGGAGATGGGCAGCAGAGAAACAAGCCAATTGGGCAGCAGAAGCTGCAGAAGCCATGGCTCCTCTGTTCTCTGCCTCGGCTGTGTGTCTCTTGCAAGATGGAGCAGGAGACACAAACCCTAACCCTAAAATGAGAAGAGGATTTCAACACAAACCCTAACCCTAAAATGGGAAGAGGATTTCAACACAAACCCTAACCCTAAAATGAGAAGAGGATTTCAACACAAACCCTAACCCTAACCCTAAAATGAGAAGAGGATTTCAACACAAACCCTAACCCTAAAATGAGAGAGGATTTCAACACAAACCCTAACCCTAAAATGAGAAGAGCATTTCAACACAAACCCTAACCCTAAAATGAGAAGAGGATTTCAGCACAAACCCTAACCCTAACCCTAAAATGAGAAGAGGATTTCAGCACAAGCCCTAACCCTAACCCTAAAATGACAAGAGGATGATAAGTTTAGGCCTAATCTCTGGCCCAGAAAACACAATTGTTAACTGTGACTTGTAACCGTGTGATCGACCGGTTTAGGGTTTAGCTTATCATGTCGATCATTTTACGATTTACATTATGCGGTCAAGCGATTAGGGTTTAAGTTGATGCGATTGAGCGGTTTAGGGTTACAGGGTCGACCGGTTTTAAGGTTTAAGGGTTTGGGGTTACAAGGCCGAGTGGTTTTAGGGTTTAGAGTTATGCGGTTTGTGATTGTAACTGTAATTGCTCATTTGGACGATGCGAGCTGGAGCATAGAGTGACTGTAATTTGTAAACCGCGCAACCAACGAGTTTAGGTCCGAGAGCCGTAGAGTCAGTAATCGTAACTGTAACAGCTCGATCGAACGATGCTTGTAACATGTGGGGAGAAAAATCCGATTCCGAGTCGATACTATGTATATATATATACATACACATGCTCTGGTTGTCGTCGCGCCGAAACCGAAACCCTGAAAAAGCCTTGAAACGACGGTAGGGAGCTCGCAGGTTGTAGCGTTACGTGAATTGGCAGAAGCATGGAATGCATTAGTCGGGATATATCATGTTTCATCACTCCGATCGATCAACTCCCAACAGATCTTCAGGTCAAGTCGATCGGTCGATCGATCGATCGGCTGTTTTGAAGTCTCTGGATCATCATCGTTATGTTACAATGTTTCAAGCAACACAGATCGATCGAGCGCATCAGGCTGATCGATCGATCAATCGAGCGCATCAGGCTAATCGATCGATCGATTGAGCGCATCAAACCGATCGATCGATCGATCACATGCATCGGATCGTTGCGATCCGACAGGCTTTTTGTTTATACATATTTTCTTCTTGGGCATTTCTCTATTAAAACAGAGGAGCAATTTGGGGTAAAAAAAAAGAGGGAACAAAAAAGAAAAAGAAAAAAAATTACTAGGAAGCCAAGGCTTTGCAAGCCCAAAAATAGACCCATTTTCTTCCTTTATATAAATATAAATACAAATATAAATACAAATATTTATTTATTTAATAAAGGAAATAAACCCGAATGAATTTGCATGCGTCCCTCATCGTCGTCTTCATCGTCTTCAGGAACGCCATAGCTCATTTGCTCTCGGAGATCTCTGAGATACCAGTACACGGAGGCAAGGAAGGAAGGAAGCAGCACATTTCCGCAAGCTCCCAGAGGTGAGAAATCGTCTCTTCTTCTTCAGATTCTTCTTCATCGAGATTCTTCGTCTTCTTCCTCTACTTCTGAATCATCAGGATTCGTCGTCTTCTTCCTCTTCTTCTTCATCGAGATTCTTCGTCTTCTTCCTCTTCTTCTTCATCAGATTCTGCTTCTTCTTCTTCTTTCCTATTGCGCCTTGATTCATGAATGTAGAATCGATCACTGGGTACGGCCTATCTATCATTCCCAATCTACTATACGGCCATTTATACGGTCAATTAGACGTACAATCCTCATGTATTCCAGCACGGCCGTGCGTCTTGCATTGCATATTGTACGTATAATTGGCCGTGAACGGTGTATTCGCCTTGATTCATCACCGCTATCATCCAATCAACTATACGGTCATTCATACGGTCAATTGTGCATAGAATCATCATGTAATTCCAGCATGGCTGTGCGAGTTGCATTGCATATTGTATGTATAATCGGTCGTGACGGTGTATTCTCGTGGATCGATTATACGTACGGCCATACTTGGATCGATTAATCGACATGTATGCATGCATATATATGCATGTGTGCAATGCATGATCTGGCGTACATACGGATGTGCGTATGGGTACGTATCGATCTGACGTGTGCATGTTAAACACATGCTCGGCTTGTCGATTCCATGTATATTGTACGTATGTTTCGATCACCGTGGTGCGTAACACTCGTACTCTTGTTCGATGCAATCTTTTCTTTTACCAGGCACAAGGCACAAAAGCAAGGCCCGATTGAGGTTGATACTAACTGGGGCAGTGTTTAAGTTCGATCCAGCTGCGCTTAGCTCAAGAGGCTATACAAAGGAAAATATGGCTCTTCCTGGCGGCGGCGGCGTATTGCACACCTTGCTTGGTGTCGTTGGTGAGTCGTTTAGAAGCAACATATTCTGTGTGAAAACTATCCTTGTCTGTTGCGATCTGTTGCAAGTTCGTCGATTGCAGATTCTGTCAGTCAGCTTGTTTAACGCGATTTCGTCGGTGGCCTTTTTTTGTTATCGTCCAGGGAATGTCGTGACGACCGGGTTCTTCCTCGTGTCTTCGATGTAAACCTCTCTTGCCTCGAGCTGACATGTACAGACAAGCATGCATGCATGCATGAATACCACGTCTGCATCGAGCGTGCGACATGAGCAACCTGCTCATCGAGCATCAAGCATATATATATATATATATATATATATATGCACATTAGGACATTGTCGATCCAGGTGTAGTGAAGTAACACCTCTTCCCTGTGTTTCTTGCTGTAAATATGTAGCCAGAGAATCTACGAGATGCTGAGGAAGAGGAGCTTGCAGAGCGAGCCGAGGTCGTGCAATCTCTACCTCTTCATGCTCTTCAACTGCATGCTGTGGACCTTCTATGGGCTACCGTTCAACAGGCCTCACAACTTCTGGGTCTTACTTACCAACTCCATTGGCTGTGCCTTCTCGCTGGCAACGATCGTGGCATACCTCTGTTACGCCTCGAAACGAACCAAGGTCAGGAAAACAAACCAATTTCATCGTTTAGTCCAAGTCGATCCTCTTCCAAAACAATCCATCGCCATATCTTCTGGAACGCGGGATGGGCCATGCAGGTGATCATACTGTGGGAGCTTCACATCTTCCTATTCTTGTTCCTCATCATGGTCGTGATGCTCTTGTTTGTGAACAAGAGCCACGAAAGACGGGTCGTGGTCATAGGTTCGATTTCCGCGGTTTTTAGCAGCTTCATGCATCTGATGCTGCTATCAGAGCTGGTAAGCTTCTCTCGCAGTGGCTTCTTTCTTTCTTTTTGCATCCAAACATGACCGCCTTCTTGTTTCCAGGCTGTTGCATGGAAGAACTACGACATCAGGCTCCTGCATCCGCTCTCATCGGTGTTGGCCTTCTTGAAGGGAGCCCTGTGGACAAGCTATGGCTGGAATTCTAGGGATTGGTTCATCTTGGTAAGCATGTTCCATGCGGTGATGGTCGTTGCTTCACGGCTGCTACAAGATACAGTTATCGATAATTGTGGCCTCACAGGATTTAGGGCTCACTCGATCCGGTCGCAAAATGCTTAATTAAAGCTCGAGCATCTTGTTCCATTAGAAACTTCGTTTGCGCATTTGGTCAAGTGTTAGTGATTGTGTTGGGAAGAGCTGTTTTGAAACAGGGATTGATGGGTTGCAGATACCGAATGCGATCGGCGTGGCTATCGGCATTGTCCAGTTGGCTGTGTCTGTGACCATTCGCTGCAACCTACATAGGAGCGGGAGGAAGTCGTCAGCATCGGCCGATGATGCACGCTCCACGGTGTCGATGAGCTCTGCATCCACCACTGATCCGCTCTACGATTACAACTCTGGATACGAAGTCAAGCCCTACTCGAAGTATCCGATAGGAATCTAGGACTTGGTCGGGGTTCTGCGTGTGCCAGAACGGATTGGCGTGGTTGCCGAGGAACGATTCCAGAGTCTTGGTTACGCTCCGATTCCCTCCCATTGCATCGATGCCCCAAAACGTCAGTTTGGATCGATAGCCCAGGTTCTAGAGAATATGATTCTGCACAATCACAATGCTCTGCCTTCATGTGCGAATCGTGCATTGGCGGGTGGCAGCTCGCCCCGAGGCGAGCCATCGGAGCAGCTGCAGGAGCAGCTCTGTGAATGAAGAAGCATGCGAGGTCAATGAGCTTTTGATTGATCTGAATAAACGCTTCTTGTTCTTTTTGTTGTTTCATAGTTTCGCCCATGAATTTTCGCATTGCATGCATGGAGTAGCAAGCAGCGTACTGATCACCTACCGAACTGCCCGTGATCACCATGGATCGCCTCACCGCACACGGGTTTCGGTCTGATTTCTTTCTGATTGACAAGCAGCTTTGCATTGCATTGCATTGCATTGCTTTGCTTGGGGGGAGTAAGTAGTATGGGCTGAAGTGCCCCAATGCAGCATTAAATTCCGCCCCCTCTCTCCCTCTCTCGTGGTTTATACGGCTATGGAGTTTTGCGTCGTAGTGAGCCAGTGAAGTCAAAAGAGCAGCGAGTCCGTCCTTTAAATTATTCATATTCGTCATTCAGGTCAAACGAGAACGCAGGTAGCAGCGCATTGACAGAGATGGTGGATAGGATGGCTTACACAGAAAGCAAGAGAGGGTGTGTGGGGTGTGTGTGTGGAGGGTTTTAGGGGGTGGACAACACACATAATGCACAGCACGCGAGAATGAATGAGATGGACAGAGATGGGCGATGGGATAGGTAGATAGATTCCGGATCTGGGAGGGGCAGGGGCCGAGCGAGGTATAGGGAGCATTCGCAGAAGGAGAGGATGGATGGAGGTGGAGGTGGAATTAGGGTTTGGATTAGGGTTTGTCGGCAGTGTATGTAGAAGGAGCTGTGGAGTCAAGGGTTTCAGGTGGGGTTTTTTTGGGGGGGATGGGCAGAAGCGGTTGAGGGTTTCGATAAGGCTCCGGGTTTAGGGTTTAGGGTTTAGGGTTGAGGGGATGAGAGTATCTAGGGTTTAGGGCTTTTCGTTTCCCCCGCGATTCAGCAGAAGACGACGGAGTAGGCGAGCGCGGGCGAGGCGGCGCAGGAGAAGAGGGAGGAGGCGTCGTCGAAGGCGTAGGAGTAGGCGGCGGGGCACGCGCGCTTGAAGGCGCGCGAGAAGCGCGAGGGCGCGCACGCGCGCGCGGTGCCGAACGCGCCCGTGCAGCAGAAGC
>JBBBWG010020701.1:0-13177 GCA_037176905.1 Azolla pinnata
ACATCTGACCGACCCAGATCTGAAGCCTCCTCCTTCAGATCTGATCTTCTCTCTGTTCTGACTTACCTCTTGACACCACCACCATACTGCTAGGAGGTAATGCTTTGATTCCGACTGACGACCTTCCCACATCCAACATTTTGTATCAGAGCCAACTCGGCCAAATACAACATTTGGTATCAGAGCGTGGTTTCGTCCGCTGCAGGCCGTCATCTGCTGCTACTGCCTTCCCGCTATATTCAGCTTGGTTTGGACGTCAAGAGCGTATAGTTTTGAGAAGATTCGAGACAATTACGACCACTGGTAAATTCTGACCGGTGATTAAAGACTTGAGCTTCGTGAAAGCTTTTCGGCGACGTCTTTTGTATTGCGACATATCATCGTGTTCGCCTCGACGTCAGGGAGAGAGCAGAAGATACGGAACTCGATTTGGAGTAACCCATAGGGAGTTACGACCATTGTACAACATCTCGCAGTAAAACGCACTATCGCAACCTAACTCGTACAGTGTACGATTAGACCACGATTCCGACAGTCGTACTCTCTTTGATAGTGCTTCATATGCACTTCGGGCAGAGCTAATAGCTTGTGCTCACTCCGCGTAGAAATACTTTGGCCGAAATCCGCTTCAGAAGAGCCAGTACGACTTGTTCTTCCGCGGACTAGGCGCAAAAGTCCGACTTCAACTCAGACTTCGTCGGCACGATTCGTACTCACTTCGGGCAGAGTCATAGTACTTGTGTCCACTCCGAGTAGAACTGCGGACTGCTACAACGTTCGTGCCGAACTCGGTTAGAACGCATTCGGGTAGACTACAGTGTAGTCGTACTCACCCGCGGTTGAAACCACTCCGGGCAGAACTACGACGTTTGTGTCCAACTCAGTTAGACTGCATTCGGGTAAACTGCAGTGCAGTTGTACTCACCCGCAGTCGTAACCACTTCGGACAGAACTATGGAAAAGCCTTCCTGACAAATGGCTTGAACATCCAGCTCATCCGAGATGAGCATAAGGAAGTTCGACGGGACGAACTTCAACATCTGGAAGGAACAAATGCAAGACTATCTCATAGTCCGTGGCTACATCGATCCAATAGAGCATTATCCACGGCTCCAGCAACATACAAGACGGACGTATGGACGAAGCTGGACCGGGTAGCCCGCGGCACAATCCAAATGTATCTGTCTGAATCCCTGTATTACACAGTTCAGTTGTGTACAACAGCGAAAGAATTGCGGAAGATGCTGTCGGACACATACAAAAAGAATGTGGCCGCTTCGAAGATTTATCTAATACGGCGCCTTTACAACCTGCGGATTAAAGAGTCCGACTCGATCACGACTCACCTGAACGACTAGGAAGGAATCATTTCCCAGCTGTCAGCACAAGGAATGACGACCGACGATGAGCTGAAAACTCTATTGCTAATGAGTAGCCTTCCACCGTCTTGGGAAACCTTCGTCACGACCGTATGTAACGCATCTGCTACGGCCGTGAAGTACTCCGAAACTACGACCTCCATTCTGTCTGAAGACGCTCGGAGGAAACATTCGTTCAGAACTCGGTGAGTGAAGCCTACGCCGTACAGAGTACGGGTGATCGACAACAACATCGTGGAAGAACTTTCTCGCGCGGGCCGATCGCGACGAGAAACCGAAGCAAGTCAAGGGGTTCGCTGACGTGCAATTATTGCAAGAAACTTGGACACATCAAGGTCGACTGCCGAGCCCTTAAAGTGAAGAATGTAAAATTTACACAAAAGGGCAATCGGACTAAGGAGGTGAACTTTTGCAGTTTATCTTCTACGACTTTACGACGCACAATCAGAGATACTACGGAGGATGATCCGAATATCCTCATTGTGGAGAGCACGACCGAAGCAGAAGTTCTGCTTACGATGGAGGAAGCCACCAGCTGGCTACTCGACTCGGGCGCCTCTTACCACGTAACTCCGTTCCGATCGCAATTCCGACAGTATACGGCTCGAAGTTTAGATCCTATACACGTCGGAAATTCGCAGCATTGTGCGATCGTGGGCATCGTTACTGTAGAGCTTAACCTTCCGGGTGGCTCTACGATCGTACTCCACGATGTTCGGCACGTCCCGGAGCTATCACGGTCGCTCATTTTGGTGGGACAACTCGACGAAGCAGGCATCCGTGCCAGCTTCTCATCAGGAGGGTGGAGTCTCCACGAAAGGAACCTCCTACTTGCTCGTGGTCCGAAGATACACTCGTTGTATCCTCTGTACGTCACGCTTAGAGAGGGTGACTTATTCGTCATGGATATTCCAGTGTCATCTCTATGGCACGAAAGAATCGGCCACCTGAGCAAAGTCGGCATCACGCACCTCTCCAAGGCCGGCTACATTCCCAATATCTCCTTCTCCGACCATCAGTTTTGCTAGCATTGCCAATACGGCAAGCAAGCCACGGTCCCACATCCGACTACGTACGCAAGAGAATAGAGTCTACTCAATTTGGTCCATTCGGACATCTGTGGCCCGATGTCACATTCATCTCTCGGTGGAGCATCGTATTTTGTTACCTTCATCGACGACTCTACGGGAAGGTGTGGCCTTATCCGACTCGGACAAAAGATCGTGGTTTTAAGATCTTCAAGGATTGGTTCGCAATGGTCGAGAATCAGACGGATCGGAAGCTGAAATGCCTACGATCCGATAATGGGGGAGAGTATAAGTCTGACGAGTTCGTCCAATTTTGCCGAGAATGTGGCATCAGACGCGAATATACGGCTGCCTACAGTCCGGAGCAAAATGGAGTAGCAAAACAGATGAATCATACAATCCAGGAGCGGACTTAGGAATGGCTTCTGGGCCAAGGCGCTACTCACAGCCGTACACATCATCAACATGTCTCCGAGTAGGCCTCTTGGATCGAAAATTCCGCAAGAGCTTTGGACAGGAAGAAAACCTGATTACGGCAAGCTGCGAATATTCAGATGGGAAGCATACGCACTTGTGCCAAGGGACGAGCGTCGTAAACTTGAGTCACGGTCACAGAAATGCATTTTCCTCGGATATAGACCTGGTGGAAGTTTCGGCTATCGCATATGGGACCCGGAGACCCACCAAGTTGTCCGAAGTTCGAACGTGGTCTTCAAAGAGTCCGCGATGCACAAGGCTGCGCATCGCCTGATCGAATTACGGAGCGTTACGTTTTCTGACGTACCTACTCCTTTGGACGGCCCAGCACAGCACACAAGGTCGGCTTCACGGCCAGCCAACCATCTTAGTATGGAAGGAGCTGTACTTGTGGGAAATTTGAGTAGCAGCGCTACTATTAGTTCGACATGGTCGGACGAACCAAGTTGGGACGTGCGAAGTACGATAGCACTAGAACCGGCTAGCCCAGTCATTCCACGTCGATCGGAAAGACTGTCGCAGCCACCTGAGAGGTACTCTCCCAGCTTGTTCTTTACGGATGCTGGTGAACCTACGACATACAGAGAAGCGATGGAAGCTACGGATGCTGCAAGTTGGCAACTTGCGATGGAGTCCGAAATGAACTCCATCCGCGCAAACGAAACTTGGGACTTGGTGGAACTTCCGTGGAATCGGAAAGCACTCCTGTGCAAGTGGGTCTTTCGCCTTAAAGAGGTGTCTAATTCCGCCAGTCTGAACTATAAGGCGCATCATAGCCAAAGGGCTTCGACAAGAGTATGGCGTAGACTTCGACGAAGTCTTGTCACCCGTCGTAAAGATGAGAACCCTCCGTTTCCTCCTCGGCGTAGTCGCGCTCGAGGATTTGGAGCTTCTTCAGTTGGATGTAAAAACGGCATTCCTCCATGGTGATCTAGACGAGGAAATATATATGGAGCAGCCGCAAGGCTTTGCGTTACCAGGCCGTGAACATCTCATATGTCGGTTAGGGAAGAGCTTGTACGGATTGAAACAAGATCCGAGGCAATGGTATAGGAAGTTCGACGTTTTCGTACGATCGATCGGCTTTCTTCGGTCGGATGAGGACCATTGCTTCTATAGTAAGGACGCACCCGATGGGAGTCCCATCTTCCTCATCCTCTACGTGGATGATATGTTGTTCTCCGGTCGACATACCGGAGAGCTTGCCGAGCTTCGACGGCAAATGCTGCTGAAGTTCGCAATGTAGGACCTCGGTCCGGTGCATCATATTCTCAAGATGAAGATCACGCGGAATCGCCATTCGCGACAGTTGTATCTGTCTCAGTCTGCTTACATCCGACGAATTTTCAGCTCGATCTGCTACGACACCGCTACCTGCCAACCTTCGGCTGTCACGGAAGGACTGCCTGACACTCGGTCCGGAGCGGGAGCATATGAAGTCGGTACCATACGCACCGGCTGTTGGCTCATTGATGTATGTTATGGTTGCGACGCGGTCAGACATAGCGCATGCGGTTGGAGTCATTAGCAGATTCATGCACAATCTCGGCCGCCCACACTAGAATGTAGTGAAGCATATCTTCAGATATCTAGTTGGCACACAAGACTACGGCATCAAATTCGGACCGAACGAACCCTTAGGCCTAGTAGGCTACACCGACTCAGACTACGCGGGTTGTCTCGACACCCAGAAATCGACATCTGGATACTACTTCAGGTTCGGGTACGGCGCCATTTCGTGGAGATCAAAACTACAAGACTATGGCTACGAGTATGACCAAAGGCGAGTACATAGCTGCGGCGGACGCAGCGAAGGAAGCGCTTTGGCTCGGACGACTAGCTCGTACATTTCGACAAATTAATTTGAAATGGATTCCGATCGTACTCAGCGACAGCCAGGGAGCCGTCGCTTTAGCGATGAATCCGGTACATCACAATGCTTTTAAAGCATATCGAGGTTTGGTTTCACTTCGTTCGGGATTGCGCAACTAAGGAGATGCTCAGTCTAGAGAAGGTCTCTAAGATTGACAATGTTGCGGACGCGATGACCAAGAGTCTTTCGACGGACCGATTTCGGTCCTTGCGCAATCAGATGGGTGTGGAGCTGATTCTAGACGAACTGCGGAAATAATCGTACAACTACGATCATTTGTACTTTTGGCTCGATCGTACTACTACGATTATTCGTACTCTTGACTTGATCGTATTACTACGATCATTCGTATTACTCCGATCGTACTATTCTGCAGTATATCAGCCCCTTTTGTAAATCTGTAAAACTTGTACATTTTCTTTTTATTTTTTTCGGATTTTTTGAACACGCCCATTACGGGGGAGTGTCGAATGCGGGCATCTAATGGCCGTGTTCACACTGTCCATAAGTGAACGGGCCATATTTGTAATATGCCGGAAAGGCTTGTGCCCTAGCTTTGGGGGTATATATACCAAGCTTGTATGGTCATCCAAAGTTGGTTGCTCCAACTCAAGATAATAGCAGTGCTATTTTGTGCCTATCTCTCTCTCTCTCTCTCTCTCTCTTGTGTCTTTGCCGCCACATCTGACCGACCCAGATCTGAAGCCTCCTCCTTCAGATTTGATCTTCTCTCTGTTCTGACTTACCTCTTGACACCTCCACCATACTATTGGGAGGTAGTGCTTTGATTCCGACTGACGACCTTCCCACATACAACATTTGGTATCAGAGCCAACTCGGCCAGATACAACACTGCCCTGCATCTTCAGGATACAGAAGTTGTTCATCTTTGAACAAAGCTCTCGCCCTAAATTGATACTACAGCCCATCCCTTGTTGCATGACGGTGGGACTATCTTCTTCTCTCATGTCCATCACCGACATCAAATGTCGAATGGAAAAGGGGTGGAGTAGCGACGAATCTGCCTAGTGTAAATATTGGGAGACGAATACTATGCCTTCTTGGATCAACCAACCTTCGCTCATGCTACCTTCTGGCCTTGCATTCTGTCTCACAAAATCCTTCAATGTTTTTATGAAACGGTCCAAGAAAAACATCCATCTGATGGAGAGTGGGCCGCATATCGCCATATCCTGGATAATGTGCACCAGCAAATGCACCTGACTAGCGAGAATGGATCGTGGAGGTATCCTCGAGAAGACATACTGCCTCTATTGCTTCTGCTTGGGCTGTCTCTAGACTTGTTAGGTCCACCTCTTTCGCACTTACAAAACGGACGAGCGAGCTGAGCTTGTATAAACATTGTCGGAGCAGTATAGAAGCTATTCTGGATACATTAATAATAAAATTGACCTATCGATGAAAATAGAAATCGTCAATTGTTAGGGTTATTAAAATAAATTGATTAAGAAATCACAACTACAGAAACGAGGAAGGAAATTTATGCAAGGGTATTAGATTCTTTGGGGCAAAATCTTTATCCATGAAATAAGAATTGACTACAGTATCTAAGAGAAATAATGGGACATAAAGTTGACAACTTGGTGTCCTAACTTGTACTTGGGCTGAGAAAACCTTACTAACATGCTTGGAGGAGATGGAACCCATACTAGGCTGCACAAATCTAGGATTGTCCAACCAAATCGCTCCGATTTTGGCAGACTTATTTGTTTGATTCCTCATCTAATTGGCTTAGGACCTGAAACTTATTGTATAGAGGTTACTAGAGTCCCTTGTTGGCATAGTTTCTCCAATGCTAGACTGTTGGCCGAGTCTTACGGAATTACGACAAAGTCGTAAATCCGTAATATTACGGAAAATAAGACCGTCGGAAATTTGGATAGGCGGAAAAACGGGGAGCTGCGTCTTAGATCCGAACCGATGCATGTACATAGGGATTGGGTGATCCGAAAGGTCACCACATTTGTATATAAGACCAGGGGGTCTGCATTGTAAAAAGTCCAGATATTGTGAATAGTAGAAGAGCTTGCGTCATACGATCTTCTTGTGTTCATCTTATCTATTTGTCTATTTGTCTATTTGTCGGAGTCGGAGTTCCGAATAAACGGAAGCTACGAGTAATTGGAGTAAACGGAATTACGGAGCTTACGTAAAATCGGAGGTTCTCCGAATAATCGGTGAACCGTAAGCAGGCAGTCTAACGATGGATCGTAATCGAATACATATTCATCTTTACCCACGACAAGTCTTAGTCTTTCTTCAGAAGGGGTAACACTCTTTTGGCGACCACGACGGGAGGCGACCCGAAAGCGCCGGAGGAAGAGGCCGGCAGGCAACGAAAGGAACCGGCAACGGCTGAGGCGCCGGCGGACGAGGCCGGCGAACGGCAGCGGGACCCGGCCAAAGGGAAATGGCCGGCGAAGGAGCAGCCAAAGGAAAAGGAGCTCTGGGAGATCGGGCCGTCAGGGGCTTCTCCCGAGCCGGAGCCCAACCCAAAGCCTGTTACGGAAAGGCCAAGGAAACGGCGGTTGCGGCGACCCGCCTCCAGGGGAGAGGAAACCGGTACGATTTCGGTCGTACGGTTCTCGGCTCAAGGACCCCCGAGGCGTACGAGGCTTCGCGTTGTACCTATGGATGGAGCCGAGCGGGCGCCGCAGGACCGTCATCAGACCACGCCGGTGTCGACGGCCCCGGTGGTGGATCAGACCCCTCAGGTGGCGGAGGCCCCGATGATTGCTCCGACCACGCTGATGACGGAGGCCACAACGGAAGATTACGCAGCAAAGGAGACTCTGCCGGAAGCGGAGCTGCCGATGACACAGGAATCGGTAGCGGAAACAACTACGGCGGAAGCGGAAATCCAGATTCCGACGTGGAATCTTGGTGAGCGGATCCCGATCGCACCCCAGATTTGGGATGCCGACACACCTTTAGTCGCAGAAGGGACGACAGATGACAACGTAGATATCGTCACCCTGGAGGTGATGGAGAGCGACGTACCTGACCCACCAAAGAAGTCGCCGAAGGATAAACGGAAGAAGAAACGGAAGAAATCGGCGCACCAGGACCCCGATGGCCGACGGGCCAGTCAGTTGAAGACGGCAGGTCCCGCACAAACAACAGAGACCGCAGAAGAAGAAGGACGGCTGGATGAGACGGTCACAATTTTGGAACCGGCAACTGTACATAGCGCGGAGGACGGCGCAGTGTTGGCCACGGAGGTGGAAAGTGTACAGGAGCTCGGAGAACCCGTACTCAGTACGGATGAGGTGCGGCCAACCGATGGCGTTGAGCCAGTCGTAGAGACGGTCGACACACCAACGCCGGTAGCGGAGGAACAAGCGCCGGAGGAGCAAGCCACACAAGCCCCTATGGAAACGGAACGGAATGTAGTGGACATGGAAGGGAATACCGTTCCGGTGGATCTGTCGTCATCGCCAGACAGCGCGGCAGCCACGATTGCCGTAGCCCGGCATCCACTAGCAGAGCGGTCTGTTCGGGAACAGGCTAATGACATTATGATGATGCTGGAATCGGCGATGGAGAAGGTGTGCGTGTGGGCCGACAGGGTCGAAGCTCACTGTTCGGAAACAGCAGAACGCGATGTAGCAGTATTGAAGCGGCGGTTCACAAATTGCGGCTGTGTCGGAAGGAGAGGAGGGGCAGGCCGAACTCCGGAAGGCATTGGAGACAAAGGACACGGAGTTAGCGAAGGTACGAGCGGAACTGGACGCGGAACGGAATAAACGTACCGGCGTGGACAGACTTCGTGAGGAGTTACGCACGGCGCAAGTAGACGTCAAGTCACTACGACGTAAGAATGGAGTATTGAGGAGCGATGTGGACGAAGCCCGGCAGAACGAGAAGCGCAAGATCGACGCGCTAACCGCAGAAATGGCGCAGAGTAAGGCAACGTGGACACGTACCCAGACTCACCTCATGGCCGAAGTTGAGCGCACAAACGAGGAAAACAACAGGCTAAAATTGGCGATGGCTAGTCTGAACGCGGAAACAGGGAAGCTGAAGTAGGAACGGGATGCGGCTGTCCGACGCCACCGTCAAGTTCTCGAGGAGCTTGGACCATTACGGTTGGAACTTACGGTGACGATCGCCGATTTGCAGAAGGCCCGGTCGAATGGGAATACGCAGCAGCGGGAAATTGATCGTTTGACGGACGAACTCGGAAAAAAGACGTTCTTGGCTCAGGCCAATCTGAAGAAAATCGTGGAGAAATTCCGAGAGCAGACGAATGCTGTGATTCAGATTTCGACGGCTATGGCGTTGCAGAACTGGTCCGAACAAGCGGCGGAGTTACAGGTACTGTGAGCGGATAAGGCTAACCGGGACCTTCGTGGACCCGGATTTTGGAAGCTGGACAAGGCAAACTGCGACGCGGTACAGAAAAATCTAACAACAGATTTAATGCGAATTGCCCTCTCTCATCGGGAGGAGGTTACGAAGTTGTTAGCGGAGCATGATGAGCTTGTTCGGAAGATTCAAACGCAGATGGAGGCCGTAGCCGAGCCGGTGGGTCCATCAACACAGTCGACGGAAGCTGCAGCAGCTGTGGAGGACGACGATGAAGAAACTGCCGATGAGCAAGAGCCCTCAATTCTACATGTCCTGAACGAGGACTAATTTTTTGTACTTAGTGTACGCATTGTAATTTTATTTTTTTTGGACTTTATTTTTTTGCTATGGGTTCGACGTGTGGAGCACTGTCCCACGGGCATGCCATAGTGTTGGCTGAGTCTTACGGAATTACGACGAAGTCGTAAATCCGTAATCTTACGGAAAATAAGATTGTCGGAAATTCGGATAGGCGGAAAAACGGGGAGCTGCGTCTTAGATCCGAACCGACGCATGTACATAGGGATTGGGTGATCCGAAAGGTCACCACATTTGTATATAAGACCAGGGGGTCTGCATTGTAAAAAGTTCGAATATTGTGAATAGTAGAAGAGCTTGCGTCATACGATCTTCTTGTATTCATCTTATCTATTTGTCTATTTGTCAGAGTCGGAGTTATGAATAAACGGAAGCTACGAGTAATTGGAGTAAACGGAATTACGGAGCTTACGTAGAATCGGAGGTTCTCCGAATAATCGGTGAACCGTAAGTAGGCAGTCTAACGGTGGATCGTAATCGAATACCTATTCATCTTTACCCACGACAAGTCTTAGTCTTTCTTCGGAAGGGCTAACATAGACTCATTTCTATTATCACAGTTAATGTGATGTACCTGACATCTTGGTTTGTGCGGGCAGTGACTGGCAATATGTCCGAGACCGCCATAATATAAAGCATAGTCGATTTGATCAACGACGTTGTTTCTCTTCATCCGATAATTGTCCCTGGCGCCGGTGTCGTAATGTACACGGTACACCCCTTGTACCTCCACGTCATTAAGTTGAGAGTTTTTCACTACACTAATGTCTCATGAGTGAGATTAGATGCATCCGTATATCATAGAAGCATTTCATGTGCAGTTCATGCAAGAAGAGCATGCATGCACGACTAGTGTGCATGAGCGCATGCACGCATGTATAACTAGCATGCATGCATGACACGTGTGCATGCATAACTAGCATGCATGCATTAACAAATAGCATGCATGCTATACATTTATAGCTTCTCTTCAGCTATATAAACAGGGGAGTGGAAGCCCTGTTTATCATCTCCGGAACTTTGTATCATCTCATCATCTTGGAATTCATCAATTTAGAAAATTACCATTAGATCATTATCATTCTTTCTGAAGAAATTCTTGAAGTTAAAACATCCCAGCCATTGTTCTTGCTCTCATTCTTGCTTACTTCCTTTCCAATCCCTTCCTCTCCTCGTCGAAGACCCCAGTGGTCATCACCGACTCACGCGAAGATCCGGCGCTGTACGGCACGACACAAGTGGTGAACCTGACATGAAGCGGGTGAACAAGGAGATGGAGAACTAGCCAGCTGAGGTCAACGTGATGGTTCTGTTCGAGAGGATGCTTCAGGAGCAGCGTGCGCAATCAGAAGCTCCATCGGTAGTTGAACGGATCGTAAAGCGCAACAGAGAATTCACTAGAAAGGAAGTGTCTCGCTATTTGCCAAACTACAAGGCATAGATGCTGCGTGTGGGATCTCGAAGGGCTATCAAGTCATTGCTTTCAACTGGGTGGCTACAGATCATCTTCAAGCGAGTCTCCGGGAGCTGCAACAACAATACCCAACTTGGTCGGCGTTTGAAGCAGCAATGAAGACGGCATACGCAATGGAAGACTCTTCTAAGGTCACATAGAGGGGTTTCGAAGATTGGGTGGAGACTCCAAACAAAGGATTGAAGGTCATCGAGATATTTTTGGAATATGAGGATCATTTCGGAATGTTATTTGCACGCGATCAAGCGCTCCATGTAGCGGACAAGGTTGTTATGGTTATGCGTGCCGTGGACGTCCAAGACCAATATGAACTCGGAACATTGGTAGAAGATGTCACTACAGATAGTGGGCTTTGTTAGCCCTTCAGATGAAGAACTAAGACTAAGTCGTGGTTCAATACAAATGATAGTTCGATCGTACTACTACGATAGTACGCGCGTAGTAAACTCCGACAGTACAATTGTAGAGTTACGATTAGTGGGATCGTACACTCCGACTCTCACTCGCACTGAACATAAGTAGAGATCAAGACGACACAAGATGATTAACGCAAAGCTTCTTGTATTGCACAATCCTCGGACTCCTTTACATCTAAGCCCCATGGCTTAATATACACAGTTGGTACCCTTTCGGATCTCTAAGTCCTCTTATTCCCTCCCGTCGGTTCGGATCTCCCTTCATCTATTTTCAGATTTTCCGACTAAGTACAATTTCCCGTAATTTCCGTAATATTACGAATTTACGACTTCCGTCGTACTTTCGTAATATTCCGGCCAACACTATGGCACGCCCATGGGACAATGTTCCACACGTCGAACCCATAGTTCTAAAAAAATAAAAAATACAATTACAATATCATACAATGTGATACGAGGCAAGGTTTAATCTTCGTCGAGCACATGTAAGATCGACAGTTTGGCAACATCGTCGTCCTCCTCTTCTTCCTCTGGAGCTCCTGTCTCCTGCGTTGCTGGTACGACAGGCTCCGTTCCGGCTTCCATCTCCGTTCCGACTTCCATCTCCTCCTGTCGAGTGCGGGCATCTAATGGCCGTGTTCACACTGTCCATAAGTGGACGAGCCATATCTGTAATATGCCAGAATGGTGTGAGCCCTAGCCTGGGAGTATAAATACCAGGCTTGTATGGTCGTCCAAGGTTGGTTGTTCCAACTCCAGATAATAGACGTTCTATTTTGTGCCTATCTCTCTCTCTCTCCTTCTCTCTCGTGTCTTGGCCGCCACTTCGAACCTCTTCAGATCTGAAGCGTCCTCCTTCAGATCTGATCTTCTCTCAGCATCAACTAACATCTTGACGACTCCACCATACTGCTGGCAGCTAGTTCTTTGTTATGCCTGACGACCTCTCACAACCTTTGGTATCAGAGCGCGGTTCGTCCGTTGCAGGCCGTCACTTGCTGCTACTGCCTTCCTGATGTATTCAGTTCGGTGTGAACTTCAAGAGCGTACAGTTTGGAGAAGATTTGAGACAGTTACGACCATCCGTAACTTTTGACCGGCGACAAAAGACTTCAGCATACTGAGAGTTTTCGGCGACGTCTTCTGCTGTGCGACACACCATTTGTGTTCGTCTCGACGTCAGGGAGAGAAGAAGAGATACGGAACTGGTTTTGGAGCAACCCACAGGGAGTTACGACCGTTTAGATCACGATTTCGATAGTCGTACTCTTTTCGACAGTGCTTCGTACACATCTCGGGTAGAGCCAGTGGCTTGTGCTCACTCCATGTAGAAGTACTTTGGCCGAAATCCGTTTCGAAAGAGTCTGTATGAATCGTTCTTCTACGGATTAGGCATAAAAGTCCGATTTCGACTCGGACTTCGGCGACGCAGTTTTTACTCACCTCGATCAGAGTCGTAGCACTAGTGTCCACTCCGAGTAGAACCACGCGGTCCACCTCCGACAAAGTTCGTGCCCAAGTCGGTTAGACTACATTCGGGTAGACTGCAGTGCAGTCGTACTCCACCCGTAGTCGTAACCACTTCGGGCAGAACTTCTGTTTCCGACAAGTTCGTGTTCAACTCAGCTAGATCGCATTCGGGTAGACTGCAGTGCGGTCGTACTCACCCCCGATCGTAGTCACTTCGGACAGAACTTCTACATTCGTGCTCAACTCGGTTAGATCGTATTCGGGTAGACTGTAGTGCGGTCGTACTCACCCACAATCGTAACCACTTCGAGCAGAACTACGTACAAGCCTTCCCGACAAATGGCTTCGACATCCGGCTCATCCGAGATGAG
>JBBBWG010020723.1:0-13164 GCA_037176905.1 Azolla pinnata
ATGTAGCTTATTAATAAACACTTTTCATTCTTCCAAATTAAAATAAATATAGTTATTTCAAAATCATTCAAATTTTGTATGAATTTACATTTCTTTCGATTTCTCCGGCTGTAACAAAATTGCAGGATTTTGGGCCTCTTCTTTAATTCATACGATACCAGTATCAAAGTATTTTAATCAAACACCCAAAACCTACAGATTTCTTGCGGAATTTCAGGGAACATTCCAAAAACTTCTTCTTTTGCGCAATATTATCTGTTCTTCGCGCAATAGTGTTATCTGGTGTTCTCTTAATGATGGGTGTTCGCGTCCTCATCATTGACGTGGTGTTTTCCTTCTTTGCTCTTTTCGTTCTCCGATTTATTCATCGTTCTGGTGTTTACATGCCCCTTTTTGTCTTCTACTTCGCGGTCCTTCAGTCTTCATTTTTTGTTTCTTCCACATTCTTCTTTATAGCATGGCATGTCTGACGGTGCGATTTTGCACAACTCGACTCGTTATAGGGCTCGATGCAACTTGGCTCATTGCGATGCTCGGCAACCCACTCTTCCATCCAGCCTCCCTTCCTCATCACCAACATCTCAATATGTATTTTGACACATGCCAAGGAGTTAAGGGTTCCACCCTGCTGCTTCACCCAATATCAGTCAACCCTTGTCGATTCCTTGCACCCGTTGTGAGCAACAGGGTGTAATCACCACTAGCGACAACATTTGATCTCGCCTTCATGCCTTCTTCTTGTCCTCTTATGTATGCTTAGGTTCCTTCGAGGAGTAGACTAGAACAGAGGGCTGCCTACAAAACTCTTTCCACTACCATGGCCACCTGACCTTGCCTATATCATGAAAGTTATTGTAAGTTAATTAAACAAAATGAATTAGATTATACTGATAACTCTGACTTCAGAAATTGACATCAAGTTGTGTTCACACATATTGGCAAAGAAAAATATTGGAAGTCAAAACTCCAAGAGTGTATAATGCCCAACACTTATAGCATAGCAATCTTGGTAGTCAAAACTCCAAGAGTGCATGATGCCATAACATAGGTTGATACAAATCTTGGAAGTCAAAACTCTAGTACTTGAAACATACGTTGATACATAGTTTTGTCATAGGCAGGAATGAAATTCGTTTGGCTACAACAACTATTGATTAACTTCTCCAAAAGTCAACAAACTCTAACATTGCATGCAACCCACAATGTCTAATATATCTTGTGTGGAATTCAACTTATCTCACTAAGTAAAAGCAAATAGATATCAACAATGTCATCATATGCGAGAGCTTATCTCTAGCAAAAGGTACAAACTCCGGAGGGCCAACATCGAGTTGAATGTTATTGATTGCTTGACGAAGCTGCTTTTAGATCAGTTTTTCTAAAGACAAATGTGATTACGACAACTAGACCCACCGGGAGTTGAATCAAAGATAGAATGGAGTGCACGAGATGGAGATAATATAAGGATAAGATTAGAAGACAGTTGGGCATCAACTAACAAAGTCAAATTGAGGAATTGTCATGTTGACATGCTCAGAAGATAAAGTTTAAGTACAATTCTATCGTAAAGGATAAAAACTCATGATCTTAACTCTACAAGATAAACATTCTAGCGTCAAAATACAAAAACAAAATTGAAACACGTTTTAATAATGCCATCATAGAATACATCTTTAGAACCTTATTCTATTTAGAAATCTCTAAAACAATCGCAAACATTGATGCATGTCTCGTGATCACTAACCGCTGATTCATCGATGTAACCCTAAACATGCTCGTAATATTCTTTATTTCCATTAACACTAACCACTGACTCGTCGAGGTTCATCTTTTCTTGATCTCTGTCTCCATTTCTTGTTTCATTCTAAGCTCCAAGAGTCATTTGTACTCCAGTCTCATCACTTATAATCCTACCATCCATACTCTATTACAGGTTGTGGTTAGTGTGTTTGGGACAATATACGTAACTTGTTGTGCAAATTGTATTCGATTGTTCAATTGTTAGAGGGCTCATTTTGTTGAGGAAAGAAACGTGAGCATTTTGGATGAGTATATTAAAAACACGAACAGCGACAGCCAAAAGAGACTCGAATGCGTAACTATCAACTCGTCGACTTGATTCGATCCACGCATCGGTATATTCGGCGCATCGAGGCGAGCACGGAATGAGATTCACCATAGGACGCCAGGTAAGACCATCGTACGACTGACAGGAAACAAAATACAGGCTGCATGAAATGAAGCGAGTTGTAAGCTATAAACACATTTCATTCATCAACCGGAATGTCAGGAAGCGCAACGCATGAAATCTAGGAAGCCCAAAGGCATACATGGCAAGAAGGCCAAGAAGCCAGAGCAAGCGGTGGTAGTAAAGACCGGTGGAAAGCTAGAATGCCCAAATGCATACATAAGCAGAGAGCGAGAAAGCCCATTCAACGCAGAGGAGTCAAGCAGCTGGATCATGCAGTAGGAAGCCCATAAGAAGCCCATGGCAAGGAGAGACAAAATCGAATGCAGGAAGGAGCAGCCCAGAAAGCTCATGGCAAGGAGCGACAAAATCGAATGCAGGAGAGAGCCCAGGAAGCCCATAGCAAGGCAGGTAAAGAAGGCGAGACGAATCGGACTGCAGCAGGAAATGGCTTCAGATTTTCAGGCGGCGGCGGACTCATTCATCCGCATCAAGAATGTGCCCAGGGCCAGAAACAAAGCCGAATGGATCTTCCGATCCCGGGAAAGCGACGCCAGTGTATGCATGCATAGCAGAGCAGAGCAGAGCAGATGCGACGATGCTGTCGGTGCGCATGTACCAACATCGGATTGATGGTGAGCAAGCATGTGAATGGGTGTGATGGTGACACACACACACATACATACATACACACACAGACATACATGCATGCATCCACCCACACGCACATGCATACATACATGCACACATGCACACATGCATGCATCCACCCACGCATGCATGCATACATACCTACCTGCCACGCATACATACGCACACACACAATGCATACATGCATCCACCCACACATACACACACACACACAATGCATACATGCATCCACCCACACATACACACACACAATGCATACATGCATCCACCCACACACACACCCACACATACATACATACATACATACACACACACACACATACATACATACACACATACATACATACATACATACATACATACATAGATATGCCCTATCTATCTATCCATGGACATATCTATCTACATTCTCTTTGCATTCTTCCTCCTTCCTTCCTTCCTTCCTTCCTCTTCCTTCTTCTCTGTCTCTGCTTTTGTTCTTCATTCCAATCCCTTGTGCTCCTCCATCTCCTCTCTTCCCTTCCTTTCTCTCTTTTTCTCCTTCTCTGCCCCCTTGGATCTCCTCTAAACCCTAGAATTTCCGCCCTCGCCATCGCCCATCTCCGGCATCTTCATCGTCGTCGCCATCATCCCCGTCATCGTCGTGAGCCCAGCCGCCGCATCCTGCTCGCCCCCCAGGCTTCATCAGATCGTTCTCCAGGTCAGTCTTGACGCTTTGAACCCTATCTATCTGTCTATTTTGTGGCGTGGCTTCTCTTCTCTGGGAAGGGGGAGACAGCATGCGTTTGTGGAGATTGATGCGGAAGAGAAGAACCTACTAGGGTTTTCTGATTTCTGGCGCCGTTTTTCTTGCTGTTTCTCTAGGGTTTTCCCGTCTCCCTAGGGTTTCTGAGGGTGGAAGGCGTTGGGGGGGGGGGGGTTGGGGTTTGGGGGGTGGGGCCTAAGCTATGGTCTCGAGATCATACACGAATCTGTTAGATTTGACCGGGGATTACAACCCCCCTGTGTTCTCGAGAGGCGCCAAGAAGCTGCCTCGATCGTGCACAGTCCCAGGCATCTTATCGGATCTGGTTCGAGACGATGACTACACAAGCAGCACCTACTCCGATGCCACATCTTCGGTATCTCAGGAGAGATGCATCATCGCTGCCAACACTTTGCCGCTGAATGCCGAGAGGCGAGGCGACGGCAAGTCGTGGTCCTTCAGCTGGGATGAAGGCTCCTTGCTATGGCAGCTCAAAGATGGCCTCCCCGAGGATATGGAGGTCATCTACATCGGCTTCCTGAAGTGCGAGATCGAGCCCTCGGAGCAAGAGAATGTCGCTTCGAACCTCCAGGAGATGTTCAACTGCTTCCCCGTGTTCATCTCGGAGGAGATCCGAAGCCGCTTCTACCACGGCTTCTGTAAGCAGATGCTCTGGCCCCTCTTCCATTACATGCTCCCCCTCGCCCCCGACCATGGCAACCGCTTCGATCGAATCCTCTGGCAGGCTTACGTATCTGCGAACAAGAGCTTCGCGGCGAAGGTCATGGAGGTCATCGTCCCCGACGACGATTTCGTTTGGGTCCACGACTATCACCTCATGCTCTTGCCCACCCTGCTCCGCAAGAAGTGCAACAAAGTGAAGATGGGCTTCTTCCTCCACAGTCCCTTCCCTTCGTCGGAGATATATCGCACGCTCCCGGTGCGCGATGAGCTTCTCCGGGGCCTCCTCAATTCCGATGTCATCGGCTTCCACACCTTCGATTACGCCCGCCATTTCCTGTCGTGCTGCAGCAGGATGCTCGGCCTCGAGTACGAATCGAAGAGGGGCTATATCGGGTTGGAGTACTATGGCCGCGATGTGACGATCAAGATCATGCCGGTAGGCGTTCACATGGGCCAGCTCCAGGCAGGCTTGAACCTCCAAGCCACGGCAGACAAGATCGCCGAGCTCAACGAAGAATTCAGGGGCAAGACTGTGCTCCTCGGCCTCGATGACATGGACATCTTCAAAGGCATCGGCTTGAAGCTTCTCGCCTTGGACACCTTACTGAGGGAGCGCGCCGATCTACTAGGGAAGGTTGTGATGGTGCAGATCGTCAACCCGGCACGGGGCAAAGGGAAGGATGTGGAAGAAGTCACGGCGGAAGTGTATAGCGCGGTGAAGAAGATAAATGCCGAGTTTGGAACCGAGGAAGGGTATATGCCCATTGTGCTGCTTGAAAGGGCGGTGCCCTTCCACGAAAGGCTTGCATATTATACAGTTGCCGAGTGTTGTGTCGTGACGGCTGTTCGTGACGGCATGAATCTGATACCTTATGAGTATATTGTCAGTAGGCAGGGGTGTGAGAAGCTCGATGCACGGTTTGCTTCTACTGAAAATCCTCCCAAGAAAAGCTTGATTGTCTTATCAGAGTTCATCGGGTGCTCTCCTTCTCTCAGTGGAGCCATCAGAATAAATCCATGGAATACCGTGGCTGTTGCCGATGCACTGAACATGGCCATCACTATGCCTGAATCGGAAAAGCAGATGAGGCATGAGAAGCATTTCAAATATGTGAGCACGCACGATGTTGCCTACTGGGCTCGCAGCTTTATGCAGGACTTGGAAAGGGCGTGTAAAGACCATCTAAAGCGGCGGTGCTGGGGCATAGGTTTTGGGCTGAATTTCCGTGTTATCGCTCTCGATCCTAACTTCAGGAAGCTAACACCCGAACACATCATATCAGCCTACAAAAGGACCAAAACCCACGCCATCTTACTCGATTATGATGGCACAATGGTATCACAAACGTCGATAAATAAGACCCCGAGTCAAGATATTATATCAACCCTGAATGCACTGTGCAATGACCTCAAAAATGTGGTATTCATCGTCAGCGGACGCAGTCGGGAAGATCTTTCTGGTTGGTTCTCCCCGTGCAAGAACCTTGGCATTGCGGCAGAACATGGGTATTACTTGAGGTATGTCATCATTATTCCAAGCAAATGAGATGTTTACTTGAATTTCTTATTTATTATTTACAACTGATCTCTCCGTAAGTATGCTCTACATCTTAGCACAATAGCTCCTTGCCACCTTAAGGGATTTATAAGATCGATGGAAAAGTAAACGAAATTCCCTTAATGCTTGTGCTTGAAATAGAATATTCTATTGGTAGAGTAGAACCTGTATTGTTTGAAATTAATAGGCCGCTCTTTAAAAACCATAGATGGGTAGTAAATGACACAATGGATGACCTTTAAACCCCAGTGTAATGAACATTACCATGAAGTGAGTGCTGAAAAAATGAACCCTCTCTAGATGGAAGGGGGATGAAGAGTGGGAGACTTGCGTGCCGTCGTCGGAGCTCGAATGGAAACGAGTGGCAGGTCCAATAATGCAATTATATACAGAGAGCACTGATGGCTCTTTCATCGAGGCAAAGGAGACTGCTATCGTGTGGCACCATCGAGATGCCGATCCTGACTTTGGCGCATGGCAAGCAAAGGAGTTGCTAGATCATCTGGAGAGCGTGCTCGGGAATGAGCCAGTTGTAGTGACACGTGGCAAAAACATTGTGGAAGTGAAGCCCCAGGTACGAAACTGTTAATAGAACTTTAGTCTTGGCTATATCCAATAGCCTTTTTGGGGCATTTCTCCCTATCAGATTTTTATCATGGAGTAGGTATATGCCTTTTTCATTTGTTCTTTGCCAAAGGGTATAAGTTGATTTTAGAAACCCTTTTTTCATCTGGCGTGCTCAAGAAATGGAAGGGCAGTTTTGGATAGGTCTCCCTAAACTGAAATGTTTTTAACAGGGTGTAAGCAAAGGTATGGTAACAAAGAGGCTTCTTGCATCCATGGCAAGCCGAGGCACGCCTCCGGATTTCGTGCTATGCATAGGAGATGACAAGTCTGACGAAGACATGTTCGAGAGCATAGCTGATGCTGTTGTGGCCCCATCAGCAGAGGTCTTTGCTTGCACTGTGGGAAGAAAACCTAGTAAAGCCAAGTATTATCTCGAGGATATATCAGATGTTATGTGCTTGCTACAAGGACTTGCAAAAGCCAGTCAACAACCTGTTCAAAGAAGCTTATCACGTGTTTCCTATGCAAATGAGGAATCTGATCGGTGAATGGGTTTCTTTGATCTGCAGAAAACCAGATCGGTACGTATTTTTCATAGATTGGAGGCTGCAAATTTCCATTTTGGATTTTCTTATATGGGAGAAAAAGAGAGAGGAAGAGCGGTTTTATACTATGCTGTATGAAAGGAGAGGTAGGATGGAATGATGGGAGAGAGCTGATATGGAAAAGAAGTGGGGTTTGTTTCCATCTCATCGAAAATCAGGTGTGAAATCGTCGACAAAAATCTCTTTTATGGATCGTTTTCTTCTTCTTTTTTTCTGAATTAGTTGACACGTGTAGGAATAAGGAATGATTGACTAGCTCTCTGTTTCTCAGCATTTGTTAAACTTCCTGGTTAGTAAATTTGTTCATACAGAAGAGTGTAACATATGAAAGAGAGATGATGGCGTGATGATTCGGGGGAAGGGAGAGAAGGCTCAATTTGGAAGACATTTAAAACTAAGACATCAAACATTTGCCCATCTCTGATGTATTAGGACATTCTTTTATCATAAAAAAAAAAAGAATAACTCTGTTCTCTCCATGTCCACATGGGCACAAAACATTGTCTGAACAGTGTGCCATCTTTGATGAACATGGCCATATCTACAATATATCTACATATATATGATCTGGTGTATGAATAGGTCAAGTTGGATGAACTGTCATCTGTCGGAACAGATTTATTCTGATGCATTGAAAGTTCATGATGATATATGGTTATGAGCATGCGTGTTGTAAAATGATGTGTATGATTTCATCAAGTGTATCTTGAAATCTGTATGTATGATCTCATCAAGATATAATGGTGTACTCCGCTGTTTAGACATCGGATTCGTCACCATGGTGGGCTTGAAGATTGAATGCTACCCCACAAGATTGAATGATGGCTTGAAGATTGAATGTTTGGTATTACTATGCTGTGTAGCTGTGTCATACAGGTTTCATCAAGCTCACTTGTAAGCTGGTACATATATATGCTGTATGAAAATGGATTTTATTTTCAAAGAATGGAGGTGGATCATCTAAACAAACTCTTAAAAACAAAACTGTGATTTATGCAACAAATCATAAGCATTGGCTAGAGCACAAATTGCCCTACATTGCGTTTTGAGCCCATAATTCTCTCATACACAACCACCTAATTTGACATGTTATTAGCTCTTCCTTGGACAATAAACAAGTGTAACTCACAGGGTTCTTAATTAACCTAGCAATAGCCCATAATCCACTTCTTAATCAGCCCATATTTCAGCTCATTATCATGAACCATTTACCTTTCTATGCCTAAGGTCATGGTATGGACTCATGGATCTATGTGACTAAATCTATATGCCCCTAACCACTCAGAGGAGATAACCAATTTGCAGAGAGAACTGATAGGCAAAATCCCAACAATCGATAGTTGGATTATTGCAAGAGATTTTAACATGGTGGGGGAACCGAGGAGGAGAGGAGCCCAACACAATTATGGTAGAGGAGCTCAAAGCTTCAAGGGACTTATGTCTCAAACTTTCGCTATACAAAAGCATGGGCAAACCCCTTGATTCATCATATGCCAAAGAGTCCTTGAATTTCTCAAGATTGGACAAAAGAATCAAGAGCACAATGTTGTCTCAGCTAGACAAGATCTATACAAGTATAAAACTTATTGAACAAGGAGAGAATTGAAATCATTGTTATGTCTATCACATCGAATCATGCATCAGTTTTACTTGAACTGGGAAAGGGAAGGCATCAAGCAAGTAGAAGAGGGCCACCGAAAATAAGGATACCTCAGTCGATCATCACTATTACTAGTCACAACAAAGAGGAAATTAAAGCATTACGGGAGGCTTAATGGAAAGTATCCTCAAAAGCCAACAATATGATCAAAGGTATCTAAAAATCATCACAATTTATTCGGTAGAAAGCAAAGGAAGAATTTTGTTTTTCTTGGTCTAGTGGGATACATTGAAAATAAAATTGCTAGCAGCATTTAAAGAAAATTGTGACAGGAGAGCTATGCCAAGAAAAATGTCAAAACGATTGATTTTCCTAATGCCAAAAGCGGAGTCAACATCTTATGATCTAAGACAGTGGAGGCGGATAAGTTTGCTCAACATGATATAACAGCTTTGTGAAGATACTAAGCATTAAGCTACAAGCTCTCTTACCTAATCCCATCCATACATGCAACCTAGAAAAGATTAATAAAAGAACAAAGCATTTTAAGTAATTTACTTGACATGCTACGGGGGGGAATAAGGATTGTGAAGAACTTTAATCAGCAACTAGTGGACTAGGGCTTTCTAATGAATATCTTGTCTTGCTTCGGATTGAATGAGATATGGTTGTCCACTATTGCTTCAATGTTAAGTTCCGCGAGTAGTTTAGTTGTTAGGGTAAGACAAATTGGAAAAAAAAATCAAAGTAATTCCCCTCAATAACACAAGGTTGCCCTCTAGCTCCTTTAATGTATTTCTTTTTCTTAAAATCATCGACTTACTTTATCAAGGACAAGAGAGAATAGATTATAGGACTCATTTTTTATATAGGAAGAAGATAATTGCTTGAGGCAGTGTTTTGGCCGTATGGTTGGTGAGGAACCATATCTTGAGTGGTCTTTCAATGGGAAGTTCAAATGTGTAAACGCAAGAGAATCGATATGATGTTTTGGTTTTCAAGTAGGGACGAGAAACACACCAAAGAGCCAAACGGTCGTCCTCTTTAAAAACATCAAGAAAAAGTTGTTGTATTGGAGGTGAAAAAAAATGTCACTAGCAAGAAGAATTTTCATATTAAGGAATGACTTGTGCTGTTAGATACTCTTTAGTTATAACTTTGTGTAGATTCAAGAATCTAGAAATTGTATAAACAAGCTTATAGGATCAATCAAAAGCTTCCTATTGGTCAAACGACGAAGGGGAGACAACAGTCACAGACATGAGACAACAACCAAGGCAAAGGTGGCATGGGAGTTTATCTTTAGATAGAAAAAGGAGGGGGGAACTTGGGCTAATATTCGATCTATATGCACAAAGTCAAGAAATTCTTGCCAAATTGTTTGTTAGATGCTTACTACCGGAGCTGAAACATGGAAATTGTTGTTGCATCAAAGGTTTAATGACCCATGCTCAAGTGAGTTGAGATAGTTCACCACCTTGGGATAACAAGATGATCATATGTACGAGGAGATAACAAGATGATCACCACCTTGGCATAAAAGGAAGCAAGGAGTTAAAAAGATGATCATATGTACAATGGATAGCTTTTTTGGAAGAACCTAGAGGAGAATAGATAATTTGTTACTCTATCATATTATTTAGGGGAGAAAATACAATGTTTCAAGAAATGTAAAAGGTCTTAACAAATTTTAATCAGTGTATCGATATTGTCGAAAATTTTACTATTGTCGGTACAAAATGTTTGTTGCATAAACAATTGAGGGTGGATGTGAAAGGGAGGCTATTCGCAATAGAATATGCTTCAATCATGGGAGAAAACATTGTTTGTCTACTTATTTTGTTGCTTAATGTAGGTGGAAAATTGCCTATTGATCCATTAGTGGCAAAAATTGTGTTCACAATAGAATATACTTCAATCATGGAGAAAACATTGTTTGTCTACTTATTTTGTTGCTTAATGTAGGTGGAAAATTGCCTATTGACCTGACCCATTAGTGGCAGAAATTGTGTTCGAAAGGGCATGGATGTACAGAATGTGTCCCTTGAAGAGCTTACAATAGAGTGCTAATAAGTACGTATGAGACCTTGGATTAAATTCATAGTAAGGGAGAAACCATTCCTTTTTCAGTATTCTATTAAAATGGACAAAAAGATTTAGGAGGCTAGTTTAGACTTCTACCTATCTAAGGTTGAACATAATATTGGTGGGGGTGATGGGCTCAAGAAGCATGAGTTATCAAGAGCAATCTTCTGCACAGATGCAGTTCCCACTCTAAGAAGATGCCTCAATGCACCCGAAGTTCTCACAACCACCCCAACCACAAATGGAGCAAATGATACATGTCATATTCTTACAAATGAATAATAATCAACAAACAATAATTGAGATGCTAGCGCAACGAACTGACAAATTTTTGCAATGGGATCCAAAGGTTCTTCCCAAAACATTCTCTAGATTGCCCACAAGGGATGTGATTACATGGTTAGACCACTTTAACAACGTGGTTAACTATAATTTGTGGGATGACGAAAGGAAAGTTGTGGAAGCGAGCACTCTACTCGACAATATTGGAATGACTTGGTTCATCCACTAAGACGAAAACATCGAGCATAGTTGGCCGTTGATTCAAGAAAAGTTGATTGAGAACGTTGCTCATCAAGACTTTACGCAAATTGTCCTGCAACGACTACAACACCCACATAAGAAACAAAGCGAACCAGTGCCATAATTTGGTTTAAAGTTAAATCAATTACAAATCCAAGTAGACCCCTCATGTTTGACAAGATGAACTTGTTCTTTCTTTGGCCAAGATTGCGACATGATCTATAGCATGTCAGGTTCACGATTCGGTTCCCAAAACATTTTATAGTGCTCTACAAATCGTGTAGGTAATAGGAACTTAATTTGTCCAAGACATAACTAACCCTCCATTGTAGGCACAACAAACAAACTTGATTCATAAGTTGCAAAATTGTATAGCCACTCCGATGGACATTGATGACATTATGCAAAATGTGCAAATGTCACATAAGAAACAACTCCTAGAGTGAGACGCACAAGGTTGTCCAAGATGTTTCCACTACAACCTCTAAGGACACAATCATAAGCACTATCGCAAGTTAAAGATATAACTAGGTTTCCAATCACAAGCATATCAATAGAACACCCATATTACACTGGTGGATACAACATCTTTAGCAGAATTGCCAAGAAACATATAAGCAGGACACTGGTGGAAGAGCAACGTTCCCATATTCAGGCGCCAACACCTTCCAAGTGTCCAGAGTGTTCCACTTTAGTATCATAGGAATCACACTGGATGTTCTCGATTCTTGGTAGTAGGATTTCCTCGATTAGTGAACATTAGTCAAGACCTCGCATTTACATATTCAACCTGCATCGCCCATTAGTGGTATTTTTGGAGACAATCAACAAGCCTATTCATCCTCATCACAAGCACGTTGTAACTTTTCAATTGCAATTTTCAATTCCAATGCATGCCTTTTGGTTTATCGGATACGGGTAGCACATTTCAACGAATAGCAAATATGATTTTCAAGATCTCATCAGAGGGAATAGTTCTAATTTATTTAGATGATATTTTAATTCTTACCAAGACTTAGTAAAGTTTGCAACAACATCTCTTAGTGCTACAGCGAATACTCTTGCACATCTAGCAATACAACTTGTAACTGAAATTTAAGAAGTGTTGTTGGGGTTGCACAAACCTCAAATTCCTCAAATACCCTATCTCAACAAATGGTGTAAAAATGGATCCTAAAAGAGTCTTATCAACAATTGCCTTTCTCACCTATATCTATCAAGAAATTATAGAGTTTTTTGGGCATAATTAACTTTTCGTTCCATTTTTACCCAACCTCACCAAAATCGTAGAACCACTGCCACTTACTAGTAGAGGAGCATATTTCAAATGGACAAAACACTATTGCGCGAAGAACAGGTAATATTGTGCAAAAGAAGAAATATTTGGAATATTCCCTAAGATTTAGTAAGAAATCTACAAGACCTTTTAGGCGTTTGATTAAAATACTTTAATATTGGTATCATATTGTAGAGGCTCAAACTGAAAGTAATGGCCAAGTGTGAATGGCCAAATATAGATGGCCAGATAACAGCTAAGCAACTAACAAAGTGACTTGGCCAAATGTGGATGGCCAGATAACAACTAGTAACTGATTAGGTTCTTGGAAGTAACAACCAAAGAATTGCCTATAAAGAAGGATGTATCTAAGTACAAGGGGCAGGCTATTCCGGCTCCTATCTAATAGAATTCTACCAACGTCTGATCTACATCTTGTGTATGTTACATAGTATTGATCTTGCTTACATCTACCTACGTTTCTTATACATTACATTGGTGGAGGTGACAAGCACAGGAGCGGCACAGGAACTTTCACGAGAATCAACAACTGAAGATGCAATCTCCTCCGTATGAAGATGCAACAATGCACCCAGAATTCCAGCCGCCTCAATAGCCTACCAACAACAATGACCACATGTATCACGTCATGATGATGCAAATGAATCAACAATTACTCGCCT
>JBBBWG010020734.1:0-13163 GCA_037176905.1 Azolla pinnata
CCAACCAGATATCTGAAGATATGCTTCACTGCGTTCCAGTGTGGGCGGCCGGGATTGTGCATGAATCTGCTGACGACGCCAAACGCGTGCACTATGTCTGGCCGCGTCGTGACCATAGTGTACATCAATGAGCCAACAACCGGTGCATATGGTACCGACTTCATATGGTCCCCCTCTGGACCGGGTGTCGGGCAGTCCTTCCGTGACAGCCGAAGGTTGGCAGGTAGCGGTGTCGTAGTAAATCGAGCCGTATGCATGCTGAATCGCTCCAAAATTCGTCGGATGTAGTCGGACTGAGACAGATACAACTGTCGCAAATGTCGATTCCGTGTGATCTTCATCCCGAGAATATGATGCGTCGGACCAAGGTCCTTCATTGATGGATTGGCATCTAACACATCGGAGCCAAGATGGGAAGTGGAGAATACTTGCATATTCTTCAACTTGGCAGCACATTGATTCCACTTGGCCAGAATTTGGAGCTGAACACTGAAACTTGAGATTGGATTTAGGCACGGATGGTGTGAGCATGTTTGGGCTTCGCAGGAGCTCCTATAATGTTTGGCTAGTTGCGCTAGTCAACTACAACTTGCCTCCACATGTGGCGAGCAAGAAGGGACATATCATGCTAACATTCCTCATCCCTGACAAGTTTAAGGTCGTGAATATAGATGTGTACCTTGCACCATTGGTGGAAGAGCTGCAATTATTATGGCACGGGTTCAAATGAAAGATATGGCAAAGGCGTTGCCTAAACATCAGTCCAAGCTTAGAGTCATTCTAATGTAGATGTGAGAGTACAAGATAGTCTCATCATCGTTCCTCAAGGGATGGGTCACTCTTTCAGTTTAAGGCGAGAGCTTCATTCGAAGTTGAATAACTTTTGTATCCCGAACCCGCAAATTATGCAACCTTGGGTGGAAAGATACCAAGCTGCCTATCTATCCATCGAGTGTGAGCATGCCTACATCCATCGTGATTATGGTCGACGTCCGCTAGTTCCAAGCCACATCACCAAGTTTCTGTAGACTATCACGGCAGAATGGGTGCATGAGGAGCTGGATAAATTGGATCTATTAGGGCATCATGCATCAATAATGTAAGATGAGTGGGAATATGCGTAAGGTTGTAGTCTTACGGTAAGTTAAACCCTAACCCTAAAACCTAATTTACAACTAATACTTCTAATTATAGAATTTTTGAAATAGTAAGTTTTATTAATGATACAGTGCACCTATTATAATGCAATTTGGTGGGACGACACACATTATCACATTGAAACCATTGATCGAAACCAGTACACGTCGGATTTTGGAGCGATCGGCACGTATGAGGGGGAGGATGGGCAAGAGCAAGAATATTATGGAATTATCCAAAATATCATTAAGCTAGACTTTTGAAAATTTGACATTGTTTGTCTTCGATGTGAAATGGTTTAAAGATTTGTAGTAAAACTTGCTTCAAATTTGTAGTAAAATTTGCGTCAAATTTCCACAAAATCTCGAATCAAATCCGTAGTAAACCTCATATCAAATTTATAGTAAACCTTGCATCTACAATGTTCACTAGCTCTAGATATCCATTCAGGACAGGTGAAGGACAATTTCCAACCTTCTGGTACCAACAATGCCTCTTCACGAGATATTTCAAGATGGCACCTTCTCAGCTTGACGACAATCTAATATATTTGGAAAAGACGATGTTTATTGATCTTTAAAAGTGTATTAGAACCCCTGGCAGAGATCATTATTGGCCTTTGGGAGGAACTAGTCCATTGTTTTCAAGTCCAATATGCTAAGCTACAAGCCAATACTAAAAGAACTTAGAAGTTACGTGATAATTTTTTCTTATTATGGGATGGAATTCTATTTTACAATCACTCTTTTGGTGCCTTGAAATGGAATTATCATCCCATTTGAGCAATTTTGAAACTCAATACCATGATGGATCTTTCTTTGGAAAAAAAAAAGTAATGTTAGAATCTAATTAATTGATTAACACGTCAATCAATTATTTGAGCATTAATCAATTAGTTAATTTGATGTTAATTGAGATCTAATTTTTAAAATTAGGCACTAATTTGTAATTCCTGATTTTATTAGGCATTAAAATGAAAATTTTAATTTTGTTAGACGCGATGTGACGTATAGGATAGCGATCCTTCTAGTTACATCTTCGAAATAAAGGAAAGATTTTCCTACCATGCTTCCACTAGATCTAGAAGAAGAAAAAGAGCTTATGAGTAAGTAGTACAACTCTTTAGGCATTATATGGAAAGCAAGGTGTATCACTTTATTGGATGGTAAAAGGACACCTTCGGCTGAGGTGATACAAGATTTTTGGACTGAAATTGTTCATACATTGAAAGGTCAATTTAATGATATTCAAGGGCAATCTCATCGATCGAACAGAGGAGCCAACGATTGCAATTCTCTTCAAGAATGGATCACTTATCCTTTCCTTTTTTAACTATTGTGAAGCAAAAAAACCAGCATGGTGCCATGCTCCACCAAAATGGTTATTTCCTCCACCAGTGTGCAGGTTTCGAGTTTCGATCAGTTCGTGGTTTGAGCAAACCGTAAAACGAGCGATCAATGCAGCCATCGGCATTTTGTAACTGACGATCGGACCTTTGCTCTATTATTTTTTTAACGCAAATTATAATCTTGCTAGGCGTTTTTCCTGGTAATTTCCCCAATCATAAAATGTAATTCATAGCTTTGCCAGTTTGTTTGTAAATGAGCCCGCTGACGTGGCACGTGGGCCCTGACGTGTCCGCCACGTCAGCAAGCCACGATGACGTGTCTGCCACGTCGGCAACGCCCTGGTGACGTGGCCCTGACGTGTCCGCCACGTCAGCAACGCCGTGGCGCCGAGCTTCCCGTTCTCATTTTCAAGAAGACGCGGATTCAAGCATCAATGGCGACCTCGGTGCTTCAGGTAGAACGACGAGATCGACAGGGAAGCACACAGAACAGAGAATCAATGGCGAACTTGCGACGTTCCTCCCGTCCTCCTCCTCCTCCTCCTCCTCTCTGCTTCTAATTTCAAGCTTGTCGTGCTAATCATCGCCATCGCGATCACCATCATCGGCCTCACCGTTTCCTCTTCTTGTTCTTTCCGATGGTCGTTGCCAAGACCTTCCCTGCACTGCTACGGAGATTAAGAGCAGCAAAACAACCAGTACCTAACTGCGGCGTTGGCGATTTCTTCGGAGTCGCTCTTTTAGATTATCAGCCACACTGTTCTTGGATCGCTATCTTCTTTTTCTTCTCTGTATTCTCTGTCGTTATCCTGGTTCTCGATTGCTTCTGCTAAAGCTTAGCCGTTACGCGGAAGAAGATCCATCCAGCTTCAGTCTCCAGCTCGTTCTTCTTCCACACGTAAGCATTTTCGTTTCGTCTCTAATTTCTTACCCACGGCATTCCAAAGCATTCGAAACTTGTGAAAAATGGAAGTTTAATCTTGATCACTTTCCCTCCTAGAAAGTCTAATGGGAAATATCTGCTTATACGTCTTCATTCCTTGTCCAAGAGCATAATATGCATATGAATTGTCACTCCCTGCATCTTTTCTCTATTCTATTGGATAGGCCAAGCTTCCAACAGTGATGGTAAGATTATAAGGTCATGGTTCTGACTTCTCATTCTTTTCTGATATGTGCGCGCATGTGCATGTAATTGCAGATCAGGCTACGGTAATTTCTTCTGTGAGGTTGCTCTTTATGTTATGTAATCTGATGTACCATATCATATTTATTCGGTCGTATACAGATCGTTTTAGCTTCAGGAAATAATGCCATGCATGGCCGATTGATCGGTCATTAACTTATCCTGGTCAAAATTATATATTGAGACGCATCAACTTGTCTGTTCTACCGCTTGTTCTTCGTCTCAGTCTTTTTCTATTGCTAGCTACTCATATCATCATCATCTTTATCTTATCCTATTCTTTTCTCATTAGCAGTTTCTTATTTTTTTGCTTAAGATCCATTTATTTAACTTCGCTCTCCTGTGCTGCAATTTCTGGATTGCAATACTGTTCCCTTCCTGGCCATTGCTGATTTTCTATCGGTTCATTCTTGCAAAGTATTATGCACATTGCATAACGGTTTAAACTTCTTTGAGTGAAGAAACTGTAACCATGTTTCCAGTAGAATGGAATGCCGGTTGTGTACGGTGAAATTTAAACTTTTGCAGATTCTGTTTTAAATATCTGCTCAATCGAAGCTGCAAATGTTTTGAGTTTTGGAATTATGCTGTAGCTTCGCAATTTCTGTGACGGAATGTCTAAGATCCCGCTGATGTAATTCAGTAAATGTGAATTAAATGAAATCAAAGTTTTCAAGATTTCATTCGATGGAGTTAATAATCATGTGACCAAAGTCAGCGTCTTTGGCTTATCAAGATCTATAACTGCATACATGAGTGGATTTTTGGACGTTTAGATTTATGGTACCAAATTCATAGCACTGAATAGCGATCGCAATTTTCTCGCTTACATGACTATTGAAACCTTCAAGGGTTTGTATTACTGCTTCAATGAACTCGTTATTGGTCAATGAATCAAAGCGCTGCCACGTATTTCTTTTTTCTCACTTTATTTCGGTTACTATCTTGAGACAAATCGAAATCGGCTCTCTGTACTTTGAAGCTCTAGGCCATAATATTATCTGGATGACAGCAGAGAACATGATAACAGATAGAAAACCTAAGTTTTCGGTTCATCTCGGTCATCTGCTGTCAATCAAGGCCTATATTTAATTCATAGGCCTACGTTTCTCCAGTTATGCTGTAATTAATATCAGATTCTCTTGAACTACTGTCCGACAGGCTGCTAATAATGTGACAGGGTGGTGAGCAAGCAATTTTGTTTCTGTGATTAGTCAATCTAAGACCCAATTCCGTTGTTTCGTTTTCTTCAGAAGGAAGTAAATCTTGTTTCAGAACCATCATGGGAACCTCAACCTCGAAAGAAGAACTTCTCTATCAGGCGGTTCAAACTGGAAACCAGAATACTGTTAAATCTCTCCACAGAGGCGGAGCTTCTTTGGAGGTAAACTCTACGTCCATATTGATAAATCTTTCGTCTGATCACGTCATATGCTTGTATAACTAATGCCAGGAGTTATGCCATAAAAAAATGCTAACATGTCAAGTCGCTTTATGTTTCGCTTTATTTATAATCATATGTTATTGCGTCTCAGTGGCATGTTTTCTTTCATGCGTCGATTTCAATATGGCAAATTGTTGGACCAAATGATTCTGTATCGTAAGTAACATTCGATAAGCAAGTGGATGATGAACCTCTCCAGTACAGCTCATGGTCAACATATACTTAGTTTGTTTGTATAAGGGGAGTTAATATTTAATGCGTAAACAAGTATGATAGTAACAATGCTCTCATGTGATAACCAGTGGCTTGATAAGGAGGGAAGAACCCCGCTCATGGTAGCATGTTCACATGGAGATCTCTTAGACATGGTTGTGTTACTGCTGCAATTAGGTGCAAATATGGATGCGTTTAGATCAGGTTGGTGTAAGTAGTTCTCGATTTTGATGTACTATAAGGATCAAGATCTCATTACAATCAGTTATAATTGGATTTCGCATAACATCATGCCCAGGAACTCACGGAGGTTTTGCATTACACCACGCTGCAAAATGGGGCCTTGAGAAAACTGTTGGTTTACTCGTTTCATATGGAGGTTAATAATAACTCTTTTTATGTAGTGGTATCCAGTTAGTTTATGTATGTGATCAGACTGTGAACAGTGTCTTTGGTCAATATGGATAAGAGTTTGGTGTATTTGGCTTGGTCATCTTTTTGTAGCCAATCCTCTGGCAGTGAATAGTTATGGCCAAACAGCTCTTGACATGGCTAGAAGCAGAGGCCATGCTTCAGTGGTGCGGTTGCTGGAGGTCAGTCTTTAAGTACACAAACAGTGTTTTGATTCAAGATTTCTCTCTTGACACCATTACTGGGCTGTGTTTCTTATGCAGGAAAAGCTATGCGTGTTCAGTGGCATACTGCGAGAGGTTTCAGGATTCAGCATATTTGCATCTCTAGCACCAAATTTGATCACCAAAAAGATGTACATGAGCCCTAATCCATCGTCTAATACAAATATTCTCAGTGCTAAGTAAAATTAAGCATTTCAAATTATTCATAGTTTCTAATATGATCTGAGTATTATAGCTGGGCAGTGGTACTGCCATCAAAATTCTATATGCCAGGCAGGGCTCCAGAATATGATCTTGCAATATATGCTTTTCCCAAGGTTGAATCTCGGTGCATTGACGTCAAGATATCTATATTATATCAATACTAAGCTACAAGAGGAACTAAGTGATTGTTTTTGTCATAGGTAAATATATGGAATAGTGTTCAAGCAGCATCACCTCACAACTATGCTGGTTTTTACAATGTTGGTATCTATTTCTATGCTATGTTTAAAGGGGGGGATTGCTTTATAAGGAGTTCCTTCAATGACAACATAGAGAGCTTAAGGTTAAATGGTATTAAGAGGATTGCTGTTCAAGATAGTTGCACTCTCAACATGATCAGGACCATTATTCATGTATTACGTTAGGTTGCCCACCGGCCTCGATCTGTGATCCAATTAGCAAATGCTATCATTGAGGAACCGAACTTTGCAGATGCTGATCCTGTGCTGCTCATTACTGATAAAGTTCGCTGTTAGTCTTCTCTCTTCTCTGGAGATATTTCTGAAGAGTGTATAATTAACCAGCTCTTTTGTTTAAATGTTTGATATACTATTCATGTATTATTTCGAAACCAGATATCAAGTTCAAGTTTCTCTCTGAGAGAGAGGGTGATAGTAACCAATTAAGAAGATTGTTCGAAACATGTCAAGAAATTTGCAGAGTGAGTGAAGCGTGCATCATATATCAGTTTCTTCCATTATCATCACTGATTTTTAGATTTCTTTTTCCTGATCTTTAATTCATAAAGTTTGTCATGCAGGTGAAATGTGATGCAAATGCCCATCAAACGGGCATCAGAGAAATATATCAACAAGCAAACAATCTGTCACAAATCTATCCGCTTAAAACCTTGAATTGTTCAGAACTTCGTGGTAACTCAAAAGCATCAATAGATCAAGAGTTGGTATCTGAAGAGATAGCATTGGCAGTTGCTCTGAAAGAATCCATGAGGACTGCAAGGGAAGAAGGTATTTCTACATCACCAAGCACATCAAGCAATATGCATGAGTACAAAGAGTGGCAATATGATGATCTCAAGGGTGGAGGACTTTCGTGTGTGGATTGGGATTCCTGCGATTTTAACAAGCATCTGCTTGCATTCTATGATAATTCATGGTCAGGAATGGGAGCTGGAAGAACAATATCTTCGAGTGTAAATTGCACCTCTTGTCATCAAACGATGGAGAGTAATTGGGTTGAGTGGGTCCCCGGTGATCAAGTTACGAAGAGTAGTAATATCGAGTGGACCCCAAATAATCAAGAGACAAAGAGTAGTGATGATGATACGGCCTCCAATGAGCTGGGAGAAGTAATGAGGAGCATCAAAGGAAATCAGGAGTGGCAGTTGAATGATCAGGAAGCAGCAAAGGTTGGGGCAATGTGTCCCTCGGCACCACCTCTAGTGAGAGATGGAAGAGACAAAATGGAGGGTGGAGGGCTGTGTGTAGTGTGTTTGGATGCTTGTGCAGAAGGGGTGTGTATACCCTGTGGGCATTTGGCAGGATGCATGAATTGCCTCACAGAAGTCCAATCCAAACAATGGGGTTGCCCGGTATGTAGAGGTTCTATCGAGAGAGTGATCAAAGTCTATGCTGTTTGATGATCAAGAGACTTCGTTGGAAGCAACCCATCGTGATGGCATTCGAGTTAGTCGAAGTTTGGATGTTCTAGTCATAACAGTGTGAGTCGTGACACTCGCCCACATTGCATATGTGTGTATGTAAATAAGAGAGCATTATCTATCCACGTGTTTTCCATAATCATGTTGTATATATGTATGTAAATAACAAGTGTTATCCTTCTTAACGAAGTCTTTTGAGGTTTCATTTATTGCATTATTTTGGTTGGCTACATTGTACTTGGGGCATTCTTCAAGCTTTGTTAATAGACAAGGTGTACATATGCGTGCACATGTGTTTGTTGCATGTTTGGATGTTGATGTGAAGGATGTGTGATTATGGCTATTTAGTGCCTATGATTAGCTTTCCGTTTTTCCGCTCTACAAGATATAATCCTACTTGTATCACGTGGACGTGTCTTATATAATACAGTTTCATGTGCATTGGATGTGACGAAAATCTTATGCTAAACCATTGTCCAAATCTTTACTGTTTAGCTTAGAATACACAACAATGGTGCATTGCAAGGTTGAGCATAGAATATCTTTGGATGGTACGATCCTCAAAAGAGTATCATGGAATGGGTCACAAATTCGTGATATGGAATGGTATCATGTGCTTTGAATTCTAGATGGGCTCCAGAAAGGCAAGGGACACTAGATTCCGTGGTGCAACAGATTCCAGCGGATGGCGATTGCGTGGATGCGATAGACTGTGCATTTTGTGTAGTTTTCTGACCATCGCTTTTTTGTCGGAAATGCAAACGTGTTCCAAGGCACTACCAGTTGATGATTGACATACATATAGAGTCCAATGCAATACGACAACCAATTGATGATGTGACTTCTAGCCAAGTGAACACCAGTGTGAACATTCCTTAGTTCCTAAACAATGCAATGGTTTCCGAGTCCATCAATCAACTTGATGAGACGAAACAACCCGTGTAAATGCATCCTAAAGCTCATGAGTGGATTATGTCAACCAAACTTTTGATGCACAAATTCCATAGCAAGTTCTTGAAACACTTGGATTTTCATAGATTATCTCACATTCATTTGTGTTCCATACGACGGACGATGCAAAATCATCCTTCCCTCACAATCACTCAACAAGAACCCTTCATATGATCACCTCCATATTACAATAGCATCCCCATCACTTACTGCGAAAGACCAACAACATTTGAGCTGCAGATGTGAGCTTCACGCGCTGTTAAAAGACCTTCAACAAATTCGACAAGCTGGATCAATGATGCAAAAGGACCTGGCAATGCAAATCTTTCAATTCATGATTCTTTTCCTAAAGGACCTGGCGATGCAAATCTTTCAATTCATGCGTAAATATGAAGGGCAGACACTGCTACAATTGAGTCATTCGTTGGCCTTAAAACCAAGAACTAAATACCAAATCAGTGCTTTAATCCTGAAGCGAGTAAGACCAACTTCTAATCATCGCTGATCTGATTACTCATACAGGATGCAGATAAAAATATGCATTAAGCACACCAGCATGTTTGTGTATATATATATACCTGTCAAATACCAAATGTTCTCCATGAAAACAACATAATCTTATCAAAGCACTTATTGATAGATATACATCTCAAGGGTACACAAATATATATCTACAATATGATCATTTTCATGCGTATACATAATCTTAATTCTAGTTTTCCTTAAACAAATCTTTCTCCGAATGCATAGATATGTAGAATCTGCACTTTCGCAATGGTTGACGACTTTCCCACTTCTCCTCTTAAGAGATTCCAGCAGGTGCTTCGATAGCTGCACTCGATGATGTACCCGTCGTCCCGTTCAATACAGTTACATTCCCTTCGGCATCTACATCGATGATGGCTGAATCACCTTCTTTGATCTCCCCTCCAAGCATTCTTTCCGCCATACTGTCTTCCAACAACCTCATAATCGCTCTTCTCAAGGGCCTTGCGCCATAGCTCGGACTATACCCTTCATCCACAATGCGGTCCCTGAACCTCTCCGTGACTTGTAAATCGATGGACTTCTTCTTCAGCCGCTCAAACACCTCCTTCAGCATAATATCTGCTATCTCCTTCACCTCTAACTTGGTCAACTGCCTGAACACGATGATCTCATCCAGCCTATTCAAGAACTCGGGCCTGAAGTACTGCTTGAGCTCTTCATTCACAAGGCTCTTGATTCTATTGTAGCTGCTGTCCTTCTCGCCATAGTCGAGCTGGAACCCAATACCGCCGCCGCCCTTCTCAATCACACTGCTTCCGACATTGGAGGTCATGATGAGGAGAGTGTTCTTGAAGTCCACAGTCCGCCCCTTGCTATCCGTAAGCCTACCATCTTCAAGAATCTGAAGCATCATGTTGAACACATCGGGGTGAGCTTTCTCAATCTCGTCAAAGAGAACGACCGTGTAAGGACGCCTCCGGACAGCTTCTGTCAGCTGACCTCCTTCACTGTAACCGACGTAACCAGGTGGTGAGCCAATGAGCTTGGAGACGGTGTGCCTCTCCATGAACTCACTCATGTCGAGCCTCACCATCGCCTCCTCTGAGCCGAAATAGTATGCAGCTAGTGCTTTCGCCAGCTCCGACTTACCGACTCCAGTAGGGCCAGAAAAAATAAAGCTTGCGATTGGCCGGTTAGGGTTTTTCAGCCCCACCCTAGCTCTTCTAATAGCTCTGCTGATAGCTTTCACCGCTTCGTCTTGACCGATCACCCGTTTGTGCAGCGTCTCTTCCATCTTCAACAATCTGCTAGATTCGTCTATCGACACTTTCTCGACTGGTATTCCAGTCCATGCAGACACGATCTGTTGGATATCTGCTTCGGTGACAATGGGACCTGCATCACCAGACTCGCTCTCAGCTTTCGCTTTCTCTTTCCCTTTCTCTAGCAGAGCAGAGATTTGGGCTTTCAGCTCCATTTCACGATCACGGAGCTCTCCAGCTTTCTCAAAATCTTGGCCTCTTACAGCTTCATTCTTCTCCTTTGTAATCTGCCTCAACTCTTTATCGAGCTCTTTGGCCTCTTCGGGGAGCTGAGCATGACGCAACCGAACGCGAGATCCAGCCTCGTCGATTAAATCGATAGCCTTATCCGGAAGGAACCGGTCGCTTATATACTGATATGAAAGCTGAGCTGCAGCGACCAGAGCTTCATCGGTGTACCTCAACTTGTGATGAATCTCGTACCTTTCCCGGAGGCCTTGCAAGATTAGTATTGTCTCATCTACGGTGGGTTCGGGAACTTGGACAGGTTGGAACCTCCTCTCTAGGGCAGGGTCTTTCTCGATATGTTTCCGATATTCATCGAGAGTTGTAGCTCCGATGCATTGCAGTTCACCTCTAGCTAAGGCTGGTTTCAATATATTGGCAGCATCGATAGCTCCTTCGGCTGCCCCAGCCCCGATCAAGGTATGGACCTCATCAATGAAAAGGATGATATCATCAGCCTGCTTCACTTCTTCCATGAGCTTCTTAAGCCTCTCTTCAAACTCTCCTCTATACTTAGTACCAGCGACGAGCAGCCCCATATCGAGGGTAATCACCTTCTTTCCCTCGATCGTTTCGGGGACATCTCCACCCGCGATCCGCTGAGCAAGGCCCTCGGCAATCGCGGTTTTCCCCACACCGGGCTCGCCGATGAGGCAAGGATTGTTCTTTGTTCTCCGCCCTAGGATTTGAGTCACTCTCTCGATCTGAGGTATACGCCCAACGACAGGGTCGAGCTTCCCGTCTTCAGCTAATTTGGTGAGGTTAGTACCGAATTCTTCTAGCGTGGGCATTTTCGTGTTGCTGCTACCTCCTCCGACACCAGCTCCCACAGCTTCGGTGCTCTCTCCGACCATCCTTATGACCTGGGTCCGAACATTGCTAGGGTCTGCCCCGAGGTTCTCGAGCACTCGAGCTGCTACGCCTTCTCCTTCTCGGAGCAAGCCAAGAAGCAGGTGCTCAGACCCGATGTAGTTGTGGCCTAACTGGCGTGCCTCTTCCAAGGAGAGCTCGAGCACTCTCTTGGCCCTCGGCGTGAAAGGAATCTCGACCGCGACGAACCCGCTCCCCCTCCCTATGATCTTCTCTACCTCGACCCGTGCTTCCTTCAGATTCACTCCCATCGATTTCAGAACCTTCGCCGCGATCCCCGTCCCCTCCCCGATCAACCCTAGCAGGATCTGCTCCGTGCCCACGAAGTTATGCCCTAACCTCCGCGCCTCTTCCTGCGCGAGCATGATGACCTTGATGGCCTTCTCCGTGAACCTCTCGAACATCGCCACGGCGACGGCTCGGCGGCCGCTCCTTTCGGAAGCGGAGGACGGATTGGCCGAGGAGAGGGCCTTGTGGACGGCCTCATGGAGGCTCCTCGCGTTCAGGGCCGGGCTTCGGTCGAGGACGGAGAGGCGGCGGAGGCCCGAGAAAGAAGGACTTACTTGTGGGAGGCGAGATCGAGATCGGAATCGAGATCGGGGGAGAACGACGGAGGACGAGGAGGACGAGGAGGATCTGGGGAAGTTGTGGGGGTTTCTTGATTGGGCGCCGGCGGAGACGGAGACTGCTGTGGCTGCTGCTGCAGCTGCTAGGGTTCCTGCCATGGCTGCAAAGACGGAGAGAGCGCGAGCGAAACGAGCGAAGGAGAGACAGTCGGAGAACGCAAGAAGAAGAAGAAGAAAGAAGAAGAAAGAAGAAGAAGAAGATCTGAGACGGAGATGTGGTGGCTTCCCCATATCCGCGAAATCCGTATCTACGAATCCGTATGCGTATACCTATACCGTATACGTAGGCCCAAGTATACGTACACGTACACATACCCCTCACATGGCATGTCCGCAGGAGTATGTATGGATACATACATATGTGTACGTCTCGGGCGCGGTGCACATGCATCTCCATCTGTACGCCTACGTATCTGCGCATTCGTACGTGGAATAGTACTGTGTATGTACCACGTATGAATACATGGATATGCGTGGGGCGTGTGTGTGTGTGTGTGTGTACGCATTATCTGTCGTTATACGCTTATGCATGATGTATTATGAATGTGAATACTTGGGATGACGAGCAGCGGAAGCGGGTCTGCGTATGGGATTTTTTCCGCTGCGTTTCTGCGCCTATCGGGAAAGAGAATCGTGTCGAAAGGTCGGCGACGTTTCCGACCAGATCCATGGAATTGAGCATGTGTAAACCCCACGGACAGATTGGCTGTTTCGGATCGAAAATAAGAAGAGAGAATTGCGACACGCGCCAGCTCGGCTCTCTCTCTCTCTCTCTCTCTCTCTCTCTCTCTCTCTCTCTCTCTCTCTCTCTCTCTCTCTCTCTCTCTCTCTC
>JBBBWG010020745.1:0-13163 GCA_037176905.1 Azolla pinnata
GACATAGCGCATGCGGTTGGAGTCGTAAGCAGATTCATGCACAATCCCGGCCGCCCACACTGGAACGCAGTGAAGCAAATCTTCATATATCTTGTTGGCACACAAGACTACGGCATCAAACTCGGACCGAACGAACCCTTAGGCCTAGTGGGCTACACCGACTCGGATTACGCGGGTTGTCTAGACACCCGGAAATCGACGTCCGGATACTTCTTCAGATTGGGAACCGGCGGCATTTCGTGGACGTCGAAACTACAAGATTGTACGGCTACTAGTACCACCGAAGCGGAGTACGTAGCTGCGTCGGAAGCAGCAAAGGAAGTGCTTTGGCTCGGACGACTAGCCCGTACGTTTCGACAATGTAATTCGAAATGGATCCCGACCGTGTTTAGCAACAGCCAGGGAGCTGTCGCCTTAGCGAAGAATCTGGTACATCACAATGCTTCAAAGCATATCGAGGTTCGGTATCATTTCGTTCGGGATTGCGCAACGAAGGAGATGCTCAGTCTAGAGAAGGTCTCTACGACTGAAAACATTGCGGACGCGATGACCAAGAGTCTTTCGACGGACCGATTTTGGTCCTTACGCAATCGGATGGGTGTGGAGTTGATTTCGGACTAGCTACGGAGATAGTTGCAACTTCTACGGCGATCGCACTTGTACGATTAATCGGAATTGTACCCGATTGTAATCTCATGTTTTTTCTGACTTCCGATCTTCCGATTATTCGTATCTTTCGTTTTTTCGTAACTTCCGTTTTTTTCGGAAATTCCGATTTTCCGTTCGTGGACCGGGATTTTGGAAGTTAGACAAGGCCAACTGCAAAGCAGTGCAGAAGAATCTAACAACCGACTTCATGTGGATAGCCCTCACACACCCTGAGGAGATTATGAAGTTGTTAGAACAACATGAAGAAAATGTTCGGGCAATGCACGCGGAGATGAAAGTCGTAGCGGAGCCAGTCGTACCAGCGGCGTCAGAGAGGGGAGCTCCGGAGGAAGACGAGGAGGACGACGATGTTGCCGAACCCTCAATTTTGCACGTATTGAATGAGGATTAAAACCTCGCATTATATTGAGGTGTATCGTAGTAGATTTTTATTTATTTTTGTTTTTACGAACTATGGGTTTGACGTGTGGAACACTGTCCCACGGGCGTGCCATAGTGTTGGCCGGAATATTATGAAAGTACGATGTAAGTCGTAAATTTGTAATATTACGGAAATTACGGAAATAATACTTAGTCCGAAAATCGGAAAATCTATGAAGGGAGATCCGAACAGACGCAAGGTAATAAGATGACTTGGAGATCCGAAAGGGTACCAAGTGTGTATATAAAGCCATGGGGTTTAGATGTAAAGGAGTCCGAGGATTGAGGAAATTACTAAGCAATACAACGATTCGTGTCCATCATCTTGTGTCGATTCTGCCTTTTTGTCTTCTGTGTTGTGAGTTAGTGTCGGAGTTTACGATCGTACTATTCGTAGTAGTACGATCATACTACCATTCGTATTCAACCACGACCTAGTCTTAGTTCTTCATCTGAAGGGCTAATAGTCCATACTTCCGTGGCCATTACAGAACCTGACGAACATGCATGTCATGTTCTTCTTATGTGTTCGAGGAGATCAAGATATCATTTAGATACACTATAGGGAATACATCCCAGAGATCAGGAAAAATATCATTCGCCATGTGTTGAAAAATGTGGTGAGGCCGATAGGCATAACAGTATACTCGAAATTTCCATATTGAGTGGGAAATGTCATCCTCCATTCATCTCCCAGGTGTATTCGAACAAGGTTATATGTGCCCTGCAAGTCTAATTTTCTGAAATACTTGGCTCCATCCACTAAGGCGCTCTAACAAATTTGAGATCAGGGGTAAAGAATACCGGTTTCGAATCGTGACTTTGTTCAATCCTCTATAATCCATAACAAATCGTAAAGAGCCATTTTTCTTCTTCACAAAGAATATAGGTACACTTGCAGGGCTTTTGGAATGTCGAATAAATCCATTTGCCAAGTGTTTTTCAATGTATTTTCAATGTATTGGTCCCCGTGGTGGCTCTTTTCCTGGTTGTGAATCAATTGTACAATCATGTTGACGATGTTTTGGGAGGATATCAATAGCTTTAACCTTGTTAAAAACATCTTGGAATTCGTGATACTTGGATGGAAGTAATACATCTCAATTGTGTGGATCAGATGGTAGATTTGCCACCATTGCAAATACAAACATTTCTTCGTTTCTTTTATCTTTGCATAACCTTGGTAAAGAAATGGTTGATATTTGGTGATGTTCAATATTGGACAAGTGGTTTTGTGAGAGTTCTTTGATAACTCGCTTTCACCATTCGATCTAAGGATTATGAAGCTCGAACCAAGCTAGGTAGTCCAAAGATAATTGGATGTTCTGGGCTTGCAATTATGTTGAAGGAGATATTACAAGCCAAACTACCAAAAGTTACTCCAATTGGTTCAAATTCTTAGACTATATCTCCAGATGCAATACAACGACCATCAATGACAGAAACTAATATTGCAATGATGGGATATTTTTTGTAAGATAATGCTATGTGCTAGGGCAAATTCCCGGTCCATAAAGCAAGAGTTAGCTCCTGAATCTAAAAGCGCAGAGGCTAAGGCTCAATGACCATTAGATGTACTAAGGTCAAGATTTTTAGCAAAAACTCTACCGACTTTATTAGATGGATTGGAACTAGTACTTGGAACAAGCTCTAGATACTTTGGGCTGTCCAACCAAATGGCTCCAATTTTAGATGGACCTACTCGTTTAAGTCATCTAATTGACTCAAGACTTCAAAGTTGTTGGACTGACAAGGATCAGTGGAACTAGTAAAAGCACCGGGATTGTTACCTCGAACTATAGGATTTGATTCAAGTTTATAGCTACTTACTTGGTTCACTTGTCGTTTCGTCTTGTGAGGACAAGTAATGGTTATGTGACCTGGTCCTCCACAATATAAACACAACCAGTTTGCCCAACATTGTTTCTTGTCGGCATTAGATAGAGGTCCTCCACGACGTGTTGCGTCAATTTCCGTTGGAGTAGGACCATCATTGATTGTTTGAATAGGATTTGAAGGTCGTGCTGCCACGATTGAAGCATAAGTTTGGTCTCCCCTTGGTCGCAAGAATTATTGTCGCTCTGAACAACTCTCAAATAGTCGATTATCACATCGTACTGATGAACGACAACACTTACCACAAGTTCGCGGATGGAGTTTGGAGGTGGGTGGTACGGAAGGATGAGGAGCAACAGGAGGTGCTGCGGGAATGCCACAGTGGAGTGGCTGGTGGGCACTATGCAGGTGAAGTTAAAGCACGGAAGGTCTGGTAGAGCGGATTATGGTGGCCAACGGTGTTGCGGGACGCACACCTGTTCGCAAAGGAGTGTGACTTGTGCCAAAGAACGGAGCAACCTCAGAAGTCGGCGCGGATGCCGCACCATCCCGTTCTACCGCTCGAACCCTTCCAGAAATGGGGCCTCGATTTTGTCGGCCCATTTCACCCTGTAGTGGCCCAAATAGGTAATCGGTATATACTCGTCGCGACGGACTATTGTACGAAGTGGGTGGAGGCGAAAGCGTTAACGAGACGGCGTCGTCCGCCGGCACCAAAAAAGGAATGAAATACGATTCGGAAAAGGCAAAGCCGTACTACTATTCTAGTCGCGATCCGGCCTCATGCCCGGAAAGCGACGGTTACGATGGACAGGACTGTACTGGATAGGCACATACCAGTTGGGCACACTTTCTGGCGAGGTACTACCCCAATCGGCGAACGGATTTCGCCCAAAACCGTACTACGGAAAGTTGTAGCCTAACCCATTTCTTCCAAAGGACGGTTCGGGCGAGGTTTCGAAAGAGGTCTCGGCCGCGAACACGAATTAAAGCACCCGTACCTAATGGCGGGCAGCCGACGAGGTCATACTAGGCTGAATAGACAGCAAGTACGACGGCAGACTCGCCGTAGGATGCCTTCCGTGAGGTGACGGAAGTGACGACGCGATTGTATCAGGCTGATAGACAGTAGATACTACGACTTAGACGGACTTAAGTCGGGCTCGGAGCGATCCGAGGGCGGCAGAGCAACGGAATGCCGAAGCAGTGCGGCTGGGAGCCGAATTCCGCGGAAAGTACGCAAGGGTGCGGAAAGTACGCGAATGCGTAAAGTGCGGCTAAAGAAAAAAGTCTGAATTCCGGGAACTACGAAATTCCGAAATTCCGGCCGAGAAAGGTTTCGGCAAGATTCAGGAGAGATTCGGACAATCTTCGCGAAGATTTTGTCGGCAGAATCGTCAGGATTCGTATGGACAGCCGACGCAGGGTCGCATGTGTGAAAACCAGAATATTCGCAATTGCTTTTCGAACTGGCGACGAAAAGTCATCATTACCTGGTATAGCATTCTGCGAAACGCAAAAGCAACGTGGCCGGCGTAGAGTTATTATTATTTTTCGTGACGTCGTGCCTTAATTAGGAAAGGACAGGCGGCGCGAACCATTACTCCAAATAATACGGTTTTTTTTAACCGCCGAACCCAACATATAAATACCGCTTGGTCGGCGGACTGGGTTATTCTTATTATTGTTGTTGCGACAGAATCGAGCGCTGACGACCGCAAAGATGAGGCCGAACGAACCACTGTCATCTCGATTGGTTGAACGCCTCAACCGACAAGGTCTCGGCGGCTATCTGCGCGTCGCCTAGGCGACGCCATGGGCAAATGTAGAGGAGGCCTTAGCGGAAGCAGACGTCGACGAAATGTCTCCGGAGGCCATCCGGGCCTTTCTCCACGTGCAAGACGGCAGAGAGAAGGGTGTCGGAACGTACGTCGACGCGATTCTAGCACAGTACTTCGGCGAGTTTTCACCAATGGCGAAGTCGTTCCGAACCACCGGAGGGCGGAGTACGGCGTTCAAGGAATACGCCAGCTTCTGCATGCAGTGGATGATGCTACAGCAGAATTTGTGCAGGGTGACCAGGGTGCGCGGCAGCCTGATCATCGCAGACTGGGAGAATCGGGCCCTCGATTGGCCTGCCCTAACCTCGGAAGCGTTGGTCCGAGAAGTCATGGCGACTCGGAAGAGCCGTGCCCCCGGCCTGGCATACTGGCTGGGTATGCTATACCCGCCACCGCCGGGGAAGGAGAGACCCAGCAGCCGGAGCCGCAATCCCGCAAAGGGTAAAGGGCTGGAGTTACCCGCACCAGAGCCGATCTGGGAGATCGGTCCGTCGGGATCATCACCCGCTCCGGAACATATTCCGGAAGCGACACCCGTCGAAGAGCAGCCGTGGAGTGGAGACTAAGGCGGCGGCTGCGACGACCAGCATCAAGAGGGGAGGAAACAGGTACGATCCCAGTCCTACAGTTTCCGACTATAGGACCCCCGCGACGTTCGACGCTGCGCGTCGTGTACCAATAGAAGGAGTCGAGCTGGCGACTCCGGGACCGGATTCCATGGCGGTGCGATAGGCTGAGCCTGTCGGAGAGACGGTCGGTGCACCGACGCTTGAGGCAACCCATGTCGAATGCGGGCATCTAATGGCCTTGTTCACACTATCCATAAGTGGACGGGTCATACCTGTAATATGCCAGAATGGCGTGAGCCCTAGCCTGGGGGTATAAATACCAGGATTTTATGGTCGTCCAAAGGTGGTTGCTCCAACTTCAGTTAATGTAGTTCCATTTTGTGCCTATCTCTCTCTCACACTCTCTCGTGTCTTTGGCCGCCACTTCTGGCTGCCTTAGATCTGAAGCATCCTCCTTCAGATCTGATCTTCTCTCAGTTTCAACTCACATCCTGACGGCTACACCATACTGCTGGAAGCCAGTGCTTTGTTCCGCCTGACAACCTCATACAACATTTGGTATCAGAGCGCGGTTCCGCCCGCTGCAAGCCGTCATCTGCTGCTACTGCCTTCCTGCTGTATTCAGCTCGGCGTGAACGTCAAGAAAGTGCAGTTTGGAGAAGATTTGAGACAGTTACGACCATTTGTAACTTCTGAACGGCGAAGTAAAGACTTGCATACTAAGAGTTTTCGGCGACGTCTTCTACTCTCCAACACACCATTGTGTTCGTCTCGACGTTAGGAAGAGAAGAAGAGTTACGGAACTGGATTTGGAGCAACCCACAGGGAGTTACGATCGTTTTACCGCAACCTGCAATAAAACGTTTTCTCGCGGTCTAGTTCGTGCAATATACGACTAGATTAAAATTTCGACAATCGTACTCTCTTCGACAGTGCTTCGTACACACTGGTAGAGCCAGGGGCTTGTGCTCACTTCGTGTAAAAGTACTTTGGCCGAAATCCGCTTCACCGCGGACTAGGCGCAACAGTCCGACCTCAAATCGGACTTCGACGGCACGGTTCGTCAGAGTCGTAGCACTTGTGTCCACTCCGAGTAGAACCGTGGACCCCTCCGACAAAGTTCGTGTCCAACTCGGTTAGACTAGATTCGGGTAGACTGCAGCGCAGTCGTACTCACCCGTAGCTGTAACCAGTTCGGGCAGAGCTTTCGTCTCCGACAAGTTTGTGTCCAACTCGGTTAGACTACATTCGGGTAGACTGCAGTGCAGTCGTACTCACTAGTAGTCTTAACCACTTCAGGCAGAGCTTTCGCTTCCGACAAGTTCGTGTTCAACTCGGCTAGATCGCATTCGGGTAGATTGCAGTGCAGTCGTACTCACCTGCGATCGTAGTCATTTCGGACAGAACTTCTATGTTCATGCTCAACTCGATTAGATCATATTCGGGTAGATCGCAGTGCAGTCATACTCACCCACGATCGTAATCACTTCGAGCAGAACTACGTACAAGCCCTCCCGACAAATGGCTTCGACATCCGGCTCATCCGAGATGAGCATACGGAAGTTCGACGGGACGAACTTCAACTTCTGGAAGGAATAGATGCAAGACTACTGCATAGTTCGCGGCTACATCGACCCAATAGAGCACGACACGGCTCCGACTACATACAAGCCGGACGTATGGACGAAACTGGACCGGGTAGCTCGCGCGACAATCCTAATGCATCTCTCTGAATCCGTGTATTACACGGTTCAGTCGTGTACAACAGCGAAAGATTTGTGGAAGACGTTGTCGGCCACCGACGAAAAGAAGGTGGCCGCTACGAAGATTTATCTTATATGGCGCCTTTACAACTTACGGATGAAAGAATCTAATTCGATCACGGCTCATATGAACGACTACGAAGGAATCATTTCCCAGCTGTCAGCACAAGGAATGACGATCGATGACGAGCTAAAAGCTCTATTATTGATGAGTAGCCTCCCACCGTCCTGGGACACCTTCGTCACGACCGTCTGCAACGCGTCTATAATGGCCGTGAAGTACACCGAAACTACGAGCTCCATTCTGTCTGAAGACGCTCGGAGGAAAACGTTCGTTCAGAACTCGTCGAATGAAGCCTACATCGTACAGAGTGGTGATCGACAGCAACATGGCGGAAGAAGTTCCTCGCGCGGGCCGAACTCGACCAGAAACCGAAGCAAGTCCGGCGGTTCACTAACGTGCAACTATTGCAAAAAACCCGGTCACATCAAGGCCGACTGCTGAACCCTAAAAGCAAAGAACGGAAAATTTACGCAAAAGGGCAATCGTACTGAGGAAGTGAACTTCTGCGGTTTATCCTCTATGAATCTACGACGCACAATTGAAGATACTTTGGAGGATGATCCGAACATCCTCACCATGGAGACCACGACCGAAGCAGAAGTTCTGCTTATGACGGAGGAAACCACTAGTTGGCTACTCGATTCGGGCGCCTCTTACCATGTAACTCCGTTACGATCGCAATTCCGATAGTATACAGCTCGAAGTTTCAATCCTGTACGCGTCGGAAATTCGCAACACTGTGTGGTCGTAGGCATCGGCATAGTAGAGCTTAACCTTCCAGGTGGCTCTACGATCGTACTCCACGATGTTCGGCGGCACGTCTTGGACCTATCAAGGTAGCTGATTTTGGTGGGACAACTTGACGAATCCGGCGTTCGTGCCAGCTTCTCGTCAGGAGGGTGGTCCACAAAGGAACCTCCTACTTGCTCGTGGTCCGAAGATACACTCATTGTATCCTCTTTACGTCAGGCTTCGAGACGGTGACTTATTCGTCGTGGATATTCCCGTGTCATATCTATGGCACGGAAGACTTGGCCACCTGAGCAAAGCCGGCATCACGCACCTATCCAAGGCTGGCTACATTCCCAAGCTGTCCTTCTCCGACCATCAGTTTTCCGAGCATTGCCAGTACGGCAAGCAAGTTGCGGTTCCACATCCGACCAGTACGCCGAGAGAATCGAGTCTGCTCGATTTGGTCCATTCGGACATCTGTGGCCCGATGCCACATCAGTCCCTCGGCGGAGTGTCGTATTTCGTCACCTTCATCGACGAGGCTACGCGGAAGGTGTGGGCCTATCCGACTCGGACAAAAGATCGTGTTTTTACGATCTTCAAGGATTGGCTCGCAATGGTCGAGAATTAGACGGATCTGAAGCTGAAATGCCTACGATCCGATAACAGGGGAGAGTATAAGTCTGACGAATTCATCCAATTTTGCCGAGAACGCGGCATCAGACGCGAATGTACGGCTTCTTACAGTCCGGAGCAAAATGGAGTCACAGAACGGATGAATCGTACGATCGAGGAGCGGATCGTCTCTATGCTGCACCATTCCAGACTTACGGATGGCTTCTGGGCCGAGGCGCTACTCACGGCCGTGCACATTATCAACAGGTCGCCAAGTAGGCCTCTTGGATCGAAAATTCCGCAAGAGCTTTGGACAGGACGTAAACCCGATTACAGAAAGCTGTTGATATTCGGATGCAAAGCGTACGCACTTGTGCCAAGGGATGAGCGTCGTAAACTCGAGTCACGGTCACGGAAATGTATTTTCCTCGCATATGGACCTAACTAAAGTTTCGGCTATCGCTTATGGGACCCAGAGACTCACCAAGTTGTCCGAAGTTCAGACATGGTCTTCAACGAGCCCGCCATGCACAAGGCTGCAGATCATCTGATCGAACTATTGAGAGTTACGTTTTCGGACGTTTCCACTCATTTGGATGGCCCAGCACAGCACACGAGGTCGGCTTCACGGTCAGCCAACCCTCTCAGTAGGGAAGGAGCCATACCTTACGAAAATCCGAGTAGTAGTGCTACTATCAATCTGACAAGGTCGGATGAACAAAGTTCGGACGTGCGAAGTACGATCGCACTAGAACCGGCTAGCCCAGTCATTCCACGTCGATCGGAACGACTGTCGCAGCCACCGGAGAGGTACTCTCCCGGCTTGTTCTTTACGAACGCCGGTGAACTTACGATATACCGAGAAGCTATGCAAGCTATGGATGCTGCAAGTTAGCGACTTGCAATGGAGTCCGAAATGAACTCCATACGCGCAAACGAGACTTGGGACTTGGTGGAACTTCCGCGGAATCGGAAAGCACTGTCGTGCAAATGGGTCTATCGACTCAAACAGGTGTCTGATTCCTCCAGTCCGAAGTATAAGGCGCGCATCGTAGCCAAAGGTTTCGGCAAGAGTATGGCGTGGGCTTCGACGAAGTCTTCTCACCCGGCGTAAAGATGACCACCCTTCGTTTTCTCCTCGGCGTAGTCGCGCTCGAGGACTTGGAGCTTCTTCAGCTTGATTTTAAAATGACATTCCTCCATGGTGACTCGACGAGGAAATATATATGGAGCAGCCTGCCGCAAGGCATTGCATCATCAGGCTGTGAATATCTCGTATGTCGGTTACGGAAGAGCTTGTACGGATTGAAACAAGCTCCGAGGCAATACTAAGGACGCACCCGATGGGAGTCCCATCTTCCTCATCCTTTACGTGGACGATATGCTGCTCTCCGGTCGACATATCGGAAAGCTTGCCTAGCTCCGACGGTAAATACTGCTGAAGTTCGCTATGAAGGACCTCGGTTCGGCGCATCACACTCTCGGGATGAAGATCACGGGGAATCGCCATTCACGACAGTTCTATCTTTCTCAGTTCGCTTACATCCGACGAATCTTGGAGCGCTTCAGCATGCTTTCGGCTCGATCTGCTACGACACCGCTACCCGCCAACCTTCGGCTGTCACAGAAGGACTACCCGACACCCGGTCTGGAGGGGGACCATATGTGAAGTTGGTACCATACGCACTGGCTGTTGGCTGGTTAATGTACGTTATGGTCGCAACGTAGCCAGACATAGCGCATGCGGTTGGAGTCGTTAGCAGATTCATGCACAATCCCGGCCGCCCACACTGGAACGCAGTGAAGCATATCTTCATATATCTGGTTGGCACACAAGACTACGGCATCAAATTCGGGCCGAACGAACCCTTAGGCCTAGTTGGCTACACCAACTCGGATTACGCGGGTTATCTCGACACCCGGAAATCGACGTCCGGATACTTCTTCAGATTCGGATATGGCGCCATTTCGTGGAGCTCGAAACTACAGGATTGTACGGCTACAAGTACGACCGAAGCGGAGTACGTAGCTGCGTCAGACGTAGCGAAGGAAGCGCTTTGCTTTGGCTCGGACGACTAGCTCGTACGTTTCGACAATGTAATTCGAAATGGATTCCGACCGTATTAAGCGACAGCCAGGGAGCCGTCGCTTTAGTGAAGAATCTGGTACATCTCAATGCTTCAAAGCATATCGAGGTTCGGTATCACTTCGTTCGAGAGTGCGCAACTAAGGAGATGCTCAGTCTAGAGAAGGTCTCTACGACTGACAATGTTGCGGACACGATGACCAAGAATTTTCGACGGACCGATTTCGTTCCTTGCGCAATTGGATGGGTGTGGAGCTGATTCTGGACAAACTGCAGAAATAATCGTAATTTTACGATCATTCATAATTTCACAATTATTCGTAATTTTACGATCATTCATAATTTCACAATTATTCGTAATTTTACGATTATTCGTACTCCTGACTCGATCGTACTTTTACGATCTTTCGTATTTCTCCGATCATACTTTTCCATATTATATTAGCCCCTTTGTAAATCTGTAAAACTTGTATATTTCTTTTTCGTTTTTTACGGATTTTTTGTAACACGCCCATTACGGGGGAGTCTTGAATGCAGACATCTAATGGCCGTGTTCACACTATCCATAAGTGGACGGGCCATATCTGTAATATGCCAGAATGACGTGAGTCCTAGCCTGGGGGTATAAATACCAGGCTTGTATGGTCGTCCAAAGGTGGTTGCTCCAAGTTTAGTTCATGGTAGTTCCATTTTGTGCCTATTTCTCTCTCACACTCTCTGGTGTCTTTTGCCGCCACTTCTTACTGCCTCAAATCTGAAGCCTCCTCCTTCAGATCTGATCTTCTCTCAGTTTCAACTCACATCCTGACGGCTCCACCATACTGCTAGAAGCCAGTGCTTTGTTCCGCCTAAAGACCTCATACAACAACCCAGGCGCCCCAGAAAATCGGACCGGAGCGGGCGGATATCATGAGTACCAGTATATGACCTACAGTTCCATAGGCTGAAATCTTATCCATCATACTATCTTACTTTAATCGATAAATATTATATTTTAGTATTTGATAATATGTTAAAGCATTACCATATTAACATAAAAAACGACTTGCAACGTCTGTTGACATCGCAGGTCGTCAGAGCAGCTATGTGGCATTCATGCATGCAAGCCACGTGGCGAGCATGCATGAGGCCTGAAACAATATAAATATTCAGCTAGTCTCAGTATTGAACCATTCCGGTTTAACGCCAATCTTAAGCGCCTTGTACTCCAAGTCTCCTGGTAATACAAATTTTGTCTTCTTGTTCTTATCTGGTTTTTTTCTAGTCGTGTTCGTGTCTTCCAAGTGAATCGTTGTCGACGAGGTCAAGCCGTGACAGTTTGAACCGGAATTTCCACTGTTTTTTTTTTCAAGTTTCTTATCCAAGTGTTAGTATCACAATGGAGACTGTTAGCAACCAAGAGTATGATCGTATTCTCTCAGATCTCGACCTGCTAACGACAAAATTTGTCGCATAAGAACAAGAGAATCAGAAACTTCTTGGAGATTTACAGCAAGTGAGTGTTGAGAAGGCACAACAACATGAAGAGTTATCTAAAAGAGTGCAACAACTTGAATTAGTTGTATTATCTCTTCAACAACAAGGTTCGACGTCTCACAGTTCAATTAAACAGCCAAAGATTAATTTACCAGCAAAGTTTGATGCTACACGCTCACAATTCCGAGGTTTCTTAAACCAGGTGCATTTAATTATTAGCATGCATCCCAATAGATATCCGAGTGATACATCGTGAGTAGGGCTTGTTGGAACATTGTTGAGGGGAACAGCCCTAGCATGGTTTGCACCATTACTGGAGAAGAAATCCCTAGTCTTAGAGAACTTTGAAACCTTCATTACTGAGTTTCAAGCAAGTTTTAGCGATACAGAGTGTGAGAACAGCGATAAACAAGATTAGAAGATTACGTCAAGGTGATCGACCTGCTTCAGCTTACGCATCAGACTTTCGGCTTCTTGCTTGCGATATTCCATGGGATGAAGCAGCATTAATCGATTTATTCTGGTTTGGATTGCGTAATGATGTGAAAGACTTGCTTTTGACCTTTCATGAAGAGCCTAAATCGCTTACGGAGGCAACTAGTAGAGATGTACGATGTGATAATCGCCTATTTGAGCGACGTTCAGAGCAACAACAATTCTTGCGACCAAGGGGAAACCAAACTTATGCTTCAATCGTAGCAGCGCCACCTTCAAATCCAATTCAAACAATTAATGATGCTCCTACTCCAATAGAAATTGACGCAACACGTCGTCGAGGACCTTTATCTAATGCCGAGAAGCAACGCCGTTGGGCAAATCGGTTGTGCTTGTATTGCGGAGGACGAGGTCACATAGCAATTACTTGTCCTCACAAACCAAAACGACAAGTCAACCAAGTACCCATAAACCTGAATCAACGCCTATAGTTCGAAGTAACAATCCCAGTGCTTTTAGTAGTTCCATTGATCCTTGTCAGTCCAACAAATTTGAAGTCTTGAGTCAATTAGATGATTTATTAAACGAGTAGGTCCATCCAAAATTGGAGCCATTTGGTTGGACAACCCAAAGTATCTAGAGCTTGTTCCAAGTACT
>JBBBWG010020756.1:0-13159 GCA_037176905.1 Azolla pinnata
AATGCCAAAACACCGAACAGTCGGAGTTCCGACCCGTTCGGAAACATTGGAAAACCGACCCGAGCAGAAGACGTCCGAAAACCTCGACATCCGGAAGAAGGGAGCGGGGCCGATCTACCGCCCCGACACGAAAGAGGTCCGAGCCGGACGAGTAAACTCGGCCGAGTACAATAACGAAGAAGAGTCGGAGGCCGATGCGGAATCGGATACCGGATTGGATGTCTGGTGCGGAAAGGCGGACGAGTGGACCCAAGACGGCAAGCCGGAACCGGAAAAGGCTACGGCAACAAAGGACGAAGAGACCAACACGGATAAGGCGTGGAGCCGAGAGGGACCGAAGCCGAGATCCCAAAGAGCCTCAAGTTGAGCTTGAGGGGGAGTGTTGAGAGACAAGCTCAACATCGGCTGGATCGGCTGAGCAAGCTGTGGACCGGATCGGTTTGGACCGAGCCCGACCGGTCAGGTCGGATCGGTTTAGGGTTGAGGTTAACGGGAAGATATTCCTTGAAGCATTTTTGGGAGTTAGTGTAGGTGGCTCCTTCAGAGCATTTTTTAGTTAGTGGATTGGTGGAGTTAGTGGGTTAGTGGTGTCAGTGTACTTCTGTCTGTCCTCTTTCAGGACTTCTATAAAAAGTGTTCTAAGAACACCAGATAATGTTAAAAACCTTCTTTGCCTGTCTCTTCTTGTCTCTCCCTGTTTCTCCAAGCTTCCATTAACCTGCATTTCAGCTCTATTCTTCTTGTCAGCTTCTACACGTAACTTTTACAGAGTCTTGTACAAAGAAGTGTTGATCAATCTCAACGTCACCGATCGTAACCTTCACGTTTGGGCACGCCTTGTAAGTCTACCGTGGCCTTCTTCGCCGCTCGAATCTTCCAACCATGACTGGTATTGATCGGCCACTTCCCTTTCTTGTAGAACTCGGTCGACATGAGGTTGATGTCCAAGCCATGATCGATCAAGGCGACCACGGTCTCTTTCTTCTCCCCGATCCTTACCGGCGTCTCCGTCGTCGCTCTTGCCCAGTGAGGTCGAGAGTAAAGGTTGTCGCTATCACGTCTTAACCTTCTTCCTCCTCGTCGGATCTCGCCATAGTTATAGCACTTTTTTTGGCCTCCTCTTCATCCAATTGTTATCGCTTCTGCTTAATAAGGTCCACAATAGTATCATGGAACTCCTTAGCAATCCCGAGCAGCTCTCTCAAAGTAAGGTCCACATGGTTGTCTAAGACTTTCTCCTCAAGAACCTTCCGCAAGTCCATTTTTTGCTCTATGTCCGACCTTAGCTTGTAAGTCGGTGCCGCTCGTTCTCTCCCCTTCCTCGCAGATTCATCCACATCCATCTGAGTGGGTTGGCTCGATCCACCAGCCCTCACGCTTGGTTCGCCAACTTCTTTTCGTATCACCGTTAGACCCAAGTCTTCTTTCCTTGCATTCCACGTGTTGGGTCGCTTGGATGTGTCATCTTCTTCACCAGTTCTTTTCCTCTTCTCTTCGACAAGCGCTTCATAGTTCTCACACACAACCTCCGCAAAGCTCGTTTTATCGTCAACTGGATCCGACCATCCAGTAACTCGTCGCACATTCCGATCAACAATCTCCAAGTCTTCTGAATCGATTTTTCTCTTCTTCTCGCACTCGAAGACCGTCGGCCAAAATCCAACTCCAAGCTTGATCGTCTTCAGATTCTCTCTTCTAACGCATATTCCAGCTGATGCAACATAGTGCATAGCCTCCACATGCCTTGCATCCTCCTCTTCGACGATCTTTTTCAGCCCGCCTCTTCCAAAGTTCACCCACAATGCCTTGTGGGTCTTGCTGGAGTGGATCATGTTATCGTCCATGTACACGATGTTCTTGCGAATCGCATCTTGTAAGTCAGCGCAATCCCTTCGTGAATACTCCAAGCTGTCGCACCACATGCATCTATATGCATCCTTCCCCTTCGGCCCGCGTCGACCTAAGTTGGCCAACGACACCGTTTCAAACTTCTTTGATAGCTCCTCCACGATAGATTCCTCGATTGCTTTCCTATTGACATTATTGATCGGCTTGGTCGGTTCAATCGTTGCAGGCGCCTTCCTTCTCCACGCTTGTGGACTTTCCACGTCAGCTTCTTCTAGCCATTGTCGATGCTTGTCAAGGCGGCTGCAAGCCTTCTTCACCACCGCCCAGTCCGCAACCAAACCATTTGGTTGCGTTTCATCCTCCAAAAGCCTTCCCAATTCTCGCCGATCTTTAGTATTCACCACCTTCAAGAACAGCAGGACTTTATCTCCATCGACAACTTGTTGATCAGCACTCGAAAGTCGATTGTATTTCTGGTCGAATTCCGTGTACACTCTTGATGCGCACAAATTCTTCCCTTTCTTCTCGATCCAGTTCATTAGTGTATGGTGAGTCATCCTTGACGCATCTTCAAGCATACATTCATCAAGAAGCGCCTTCTCGAACGAGGCCGAGGTTGTATGCTCGTTTTGGATCTCCATGATGCGCTCGAGCATCCCTGGTTCTGATATGTAGCAAGAAAATCCATGATGTTCTTGCCACCAAATCGTCTAGCTATCTCCACCGCTGATTGACAACTTTGTCGATTAAGGCCTCCCGATCTCTCGCCTTCAACATGAATTCCACACGGACACCATGCCTTTCGTCAATTCCTCTCCTTAAGTTCTACTCATTGAAGCCATCCCACCCTTGGTATCCTCCTGCCGCCTCGTTTCACGTCGGGTTCACCAAAGATGTCGCGAAATTACGACGAGGATACGTGAAAGTTGAGGCAGGAGCCCGGGGCCTCCGACCAAAGAATACCAGAATCGTGTGTTTCGTTTATCGGAACAGTTGAAATGAATAAAATTTAATAATAATCATTAACAATAGAAAAGAGATTACAAACTATCCCCCAAGATTAGGTTCACAAGGCTCCCCCCCCCCCCCCCCCCCGATTGACAAGGCTTCAGATTAGGGTTTTTAAGAATTTAGAAGACTGAACAAATTAGGGTTTCATGGGCGAATTTGGGAGAGAGTAGATTAGGGTTTGATGGGCCAATTTGGAAGAGATAGCAGATTAGGGTTTTTATGGGCGAATTTGGGAGAGAGCAGATTAGGGTTTTGATGGGTGAATTTGGGAGAGAGCAGATTAGGGTTTCATGGGCCCATTTTGAAGAGGGAGCAGATAAGGTTTTGATGGCGAATTTAGGAGAGAGAAGATTAGGGTTTCATGGGCCCATTTGGAAGAGAGAGTAGATTAGGGTTCAATGGCGAATTTGGGAGAGAGCCTTTTCCCCTTTAGCTAATTTTAGGAGTCTCCTTCCTTCCCAGATTAGGGTTCGTCTAGTCTCTAGATATGGCTTTTTCCCCTTTAGCTAATTTTAGGAGTCGTCACCATATTCCTATTCGCATAATTGCCCGCTGTATTCACTATAGAAAAATTACAAAACGTGGACACACCGAGCACTACGGAAAGTCGCCGCCTGCACAGGGCGTTACAGAGCGCCCTGAAGAACGCAAATAATATTGATGTTTCAAGGACTGCTTATATTCTGCTTGATCCGAACCTCGCTTGCTCATGTGGGATATCACATTTTCCCGCCTTGTTAAGTCTTTTAGCTTCATTAATCCATAACTTTTATCGTACTTGCCCGATTCACATGCCGTAAAATACTTTTGGAAGCTCTTGCGAACCTTAATCACGCCACACCAAACTTCTAAGCTAATATAAAATTATTATGTTTCATATCGTGTGTGAAAAGACACACGACAACGTGTAATGCTTGTGTTATAACTTTCTCGCCTATCTCTTAAGAGTTTGCTTCACATAGGTCATGCCTATCTAGCTCGTAACGGAACCTATAGGACGTTTTACATCTCGCTCACATTTAGGATTCTAAATTTGATATTCCTTGAGGGCACACATTTGGTTTCTTTCATACAGAGTCCCAATCTCTCCTTCACCAAAAGCACCACAAATTGTTCTAATCGGCTTATCACAATTTCATTTTTTCGGGAATGTTCTCCTGAAAACCTCTTCTCGAGGCCACATGAACTGCGGCAATCCCAAAACTTATTTTACGTTGATGCCAGTGACGCTTTCCCTCGTGTAAGGCTAGATTGAATGTTATACGCATTTCGAAGGTGACGCAAACACGACCACGCATAGATGGAGGCCACTGTGAAGCCCTCCGTTAACATCTTCTTTTGAGTGCACATGCCTTAACGTCGTGTATGAGATAGAGTTCAATCGATTGTGTTTGAATGACCAAGATTTGTGAGGCCAAACCATAAGAAGTGCAAATGAGAACACTAACATGACTACTTTGAAGGCGTGTGTCGTTTGTTGGTCAAAACAAACCAATTACTTAATGAATTCCAATACGTAGCACCTTTATAGATCACCAACCTGTCTCATAGCTAAATATCTAGTCGCAATAACTAAAATCTCCTCAATTAACTTGTCCTTAGATTTATAAAATAAAAACCTATGTTTTTAATAATATGATTACAACATTTTTTACCAAAGGTGTCCCTAGCTATCACAGACTTCCCCCCTAGCTCATCCTTTGTTTTGTTTTAGATGCACCACTCGAAGGACCACATGACTATGAATGGCTCGTAACAACTTGTTCTCAACACGGGAAATACTCATTCTTTCTCATCAGAGTGGCGAAGTGGATGTGTGGTGGGCCCATAACCCACAAATCCCAAGATCGAAACGTAGCATTGATATTTAACAATTTCGAATGGTTCTTGTTACATTGCACCTTGCAACTCTTTAGGTGTTGAGCATTGGAAACCTCGACTAGAGTCCTTTGGTAGTGCTTTATCATTCCCACTGGAAGAGCCCTCGGTTGTAGTCTTTTATACCCATGTTTTGTTGGATTTCCAAGTAGTCTCTTCCGTTGCTGTAGTGAGTGAAAATTTTCTTGGAGTCACAGTGACTCTTCTTTTAAAATCAACCAAAGCAATGTTAGCTCCTTGTTGACCTTTAGTCATGTTAACGATTACGAGCGTGAAGGGAAATTTCCCTCTATCACGTTAGTCTAACACACTAGGGGTCTCTAGTTCAAGTCTGGTTTCAGACAATGACAACGACTTTTGTATTAAAATCAACTAAACTAATGTCAACCCATCTTTGAGGCTTGGTAATGTTGACGATTACAAGGGTAAGGGAAATCATCTAAACTCTTTATAGCGTATAGGTTATCACCCTAGTCTAACACACTAGACATCTCCAGTTCGGACATCCAAAAAGACTTGTCTTTTTCGATGAATCGAACTAAGGTTAGCCCATCCTCATCCTTCCCAATGTTAACGATTGAAAGGGTTGGAAATACCACCTTCTTACAACGTTCTCATCCACAACAAAAAGTCTTGTGTTTTTGAAAGAATCGAACCAATGTTAGACCATCCTCATCCTTCCCAATGTTAACGATTGAAAGTGGAGGAAAGACCACCTTACTACTACGTTCTCATCCACAACCGTCTGCGCAAAGAGTATTTGCGCAAGCTTTCCTCACTCCATTCCTTCTCATCCATTGTGTTCCGAGGTCAACAACGTGGGCATGGAGGGGGTCAAGCTTGAAGCGCTTGTGTGATAACTTTCTCGCCTATCTTTCAGAGCTTGCTTCACATCGTTCATGCTTCCTAGCTTGTAACCAAATCTGTAGGAGCCGATGTTCAAATATCCATTGATAAGGAGTGCTTTCTTTGAGAGTCCAACTCAAGACATCCCACTTACGAAATAGTGTTCTAACCAACGAAGCTAAGAAAGCATAAGAGCGCCCTCAAAACCTCGCTAATGACGTTTTACGCCTCACGTTTACAACTCTAAACTTGATATTTCTTGCGGGAGCATGTTTGATTACCATCATACAGATTCCCAATCTCTCCTCCGCTAGAAGCACGGAAAATTGTTCTAATCGGCTCCCCACAATTTCATTTTTTTCAGGAATTTGTCGTGAAAACCTCTTCTAGAGGTCGCATGTACTACGATACTGCAAAACCTTATTTTACGTTATTGCTAGTCCCACTTCCCCTTGCCAGAGCTACAACCGAACTCGATTGGACATTATACGTATTCCGAAGGTGACGCAAACACGGCCACGCATAGATGAAGGCCACTGTCAAGCCCTCTGTTAAAATCTCCTTTCGAGTGCACATGCCTTAACGTTGTGCATGAGATAGAGGAGTTCAATCAAACGTATTTGAATGGCCCAGCTTCGTGAGCCCAAACTTTGGGACGTGCAAATGGGAACACTAACGTGACTAGTTTAAAGGCTTGTGTCTTTTTTTTATCAAAACGAACCAATTATGTTGCTCATTTCTAGATCACCAACCCGACTCATAGATAAATATACAGAAGCGCCACCGATATGGGCGACAAATATTAGGAGTAGTAAAGTGGAAAGCGCGTGCGTCTGCACCTGCCTTTTTTTACGACTTTCCCTCGACCAAACTTGCATTATTCCGAAGTTGTGACGGCCTTCTCATTTCGGCTTGCATGTACTATAATGGAAAGAATCACATGCGTATGTCACATGGATCAGATGTATCGGCCTCCAACTTGTATATAAGGGGGCTCAAGAGAAGAGATTAAGCGGAGGAAAAATGGGAAAGAAAAGAAACTCTATAGGGAAACTCATAGTAGAGTTCTTTTGAAGTGCTACCCGAATTCGATCTTGTAACCTTGACTCTTATAATAATAAAAACATTTAACCAATTATCCATTCTTTTTTTTATGTTTATCTTTCTTAATCAAAGCTTATGACATAAACTATCACATGGCATACTAAAATTTCAGTTTTGAAACTCAAGGCAAGAGATAGGAAGGAACATGTAAAGGTTAGTCATTGATGAGGTTGAGACAGAGAAGAGCTACTGCCTCCAGCAAAAACTCTCACCCAAGGCAAGAGATGTGAAGGAAGATGTAAAGGTTAGTCATTGATGAGGAAGAGACAGACACATTTTGTGAATGAAATGGTTGAAAGTCTCACCCAACATTATGCAGTTGTCCAGCGATGGTGTACATGTATACTATCCGCAAGGGAATGGATCGGCAGAAAGTATAATCAAGACCTTGCAAAATGTATTGTCGAAGATTGTCGAAGCAAATCGCATGGACTAGGCCTATGGGCATACTGAATTAGTTATAATACTAGCATTTGGTCGACACCATTTCAGTTGGCATTTCTCCTGGAGATTCATCGTTCATATCTTATGGATTTAGATGGTGCATAAAATGAATGAGTCCAAATCGCAGCAAGAATAGGTGATGCACCTGCTACGATTAGAGGACCATATCCGAAGAATGGCGGTGTTAAAACATGAACAACAGCTACAAAAGACGTTTGTTGACTCTCATCAGAAGTGGAACAAGCAGAAATTCAGCAAAGGAAAGGTTGTACTGCTGTTCCAATCACATTCTGGGCCAATGCCAAGAAAATTAGGGTTACGTTTGACAAGGCCGTATTGGATTCTCCATGAGAACACAAGTATCAACTTGGTACACTTTCCGAGGAAGTGCTACCTCAGTAGTACAATGGGTTTTGGTTGAAACCATATTACAAAAAGCTACCACCCAATCCGTTTTCCCAGATGGAGGATGTAGGTGTGATCACTTAGTAGGAAGTCATGACAGCGACTTTGGCATTAGGAATAGATGTAGCCCTACAATCGAGATCCGAGGCCATACTAGGCTGGTTGGATAATACGTACAACCGAGATCTCACTATACCACAAACTTCTTGACGATACGGAGGAACTTGTAGCGACCATACAGAGAAAAAGTGGAGTAGGAAGCCCTAGTGATTGTGTGGAGGCAAGTTCAAAGTTGCAAAAGCCAAAATAAAGTAGAGTTCGGCAGAGCGACCTAGATGGACACGAGTTGAAGTTGAAAAACAAAATTCCCGAAGACAATTGGCATTACTATGGAGCACATCTGTAGTAGTTTGGAAGAGGTCATGATGAAGATTCTCAGGCATGTTGTCATCATCACCCTAGATTCGGGGCAGCTGAGGCACATCATATTGCAATTATAGTGAATATCTATCGCGCATGGGAAGGATATTGGCGAATATTGTGTCATGATGACATTCTGTAAAAGAGAATCGATAGTTTCCATTAATGGAATAATAGTTACAGTTTGAGAAAAGGATATTAATTCTTCGTATGGGCACATGTATGGGAATAACTGCGAGATTTTTTGTCAATATTGCTTTTTGTGGTGCCCTGCGAACTCGATAACTGATTCTCATACTAGGACAAGTCGACTTAACATCCGAAAAGTCGTTATTGCTTTTCGTAGAGGCCTGCCATAAATAGAATATATGACGTGGCACCAAGGCTCAAAAAGAATAATCATGGCTTCTCATGGAAAATCAAAAAATTAAGGGCAAGATCCGTAACAACGTTTCGACTTCCACGAGAGGAGTGATTATGAACAAAGCTTATTTCTATTCATGCCATAGGAAAATTAGAACCAAGTAGATTGTTGACTACAACCAACAATCATGATGCACTACAGTCGAGCGAAAGTTGTACAGAAGTGGAACGAGTGATGAATGGAAGTGGACCTTCTGACTAACGTCGACATATTATGGAAGGAAGATGCAAACACTTGAGACTTTGATTCCAAGACTCAAGGGCAGGCTCTCACGCCAAGGCCTTCATGAGAATAGCTTCGAGTAGTGAAGGTAACCCCTTGGGACAATGTTGACAAGATGTTGGAAGTTGCTAACAACGATGATCTACCACCAAGAGCTGTCCGAGCGTTCTGGATTTGGAAGCAGGCGGCGAGAGAGATGTGGGTCCATATGAAAACCAAGAATTCTCCCAAACAGGGAAGTTTTACCGTACCCAAGGGGGAACAGAGAACTTGTTCAAAGAATTTGCAGCGTTCTTCGCCAACTAGGTGTTGCTGCAACAGAATATTTATTTTGTTTCGAGAGTATTAGGCAATACGCTCATCGCCAAGTGGGAGGACCAGAAGATGGATTGGGCTGTAATCACGTTGTCTTGATGTTTTGGCACATGATGTGAAATGCATAGAAAAAACGAACACTGAAGAAGACCTAAAAGAACTCAAGAAACAAATAAAAAAATAAATTTGGCAAGGCATGGTGGATAAGCCTATTGCTTTTAAAAGCACAGGTCATTTGGTCTATTCCCATGTCGCCTTTTTCATTTTTTTTTTTCTCTTAATGTTTTTTTGTTTTTTTTGCTACTTTTTTCCTCCTGAGGTTTTTTCCTATGGCGACCCACTCCACAACCCATATAAGCAGTGGCGCACATAGAGGGAAGGGGAGGAAAGAGAATATGCTCAGAAGAAAACCCTAACCCCAACTATCTAGACCTAATATCTACTTCCAAAACCCTAAGACCTACTTCCAAACCATTAATATCTTATTTCTAAACCCTAATCTCTTCTAATCTCTCTAAGAAACTATAATCTCTTCTAATATCTTTTCTAAACCTTATTCTATATCTCCAATTCTAATCTATCTATTGCTTCTCATCTATCGCTTTTCGAATGAGCCCATCATGGGAACGACACTACTCGTATGAACAGCCGTCGAAGAAGCCAAAGCCAAAGTTAAAGAAGAAACCACCACTAATGCCGCACTAGACAAGCTCCGTGCTGGGTTGGACCCAGCCCTAGAAGAGCTCACTGAAGGCCAGGAGGACCTAAGGTTGTAGCGAAGGTCGAAGCAACGAAATATCGTATCCCAACGTAGGATTTTAGGGAACGATTTCCTATTGTTTCATAGGAGTGGGATGCTAATACGCCGCAGGTGGAAGAAGACGCAACAACGGCTGATCCATACCTGAACGTCATGGCCTCCATTGAGGAAGAAAACGTCAAATCAAAACGACCATCAACGCCACCAAAGTCATCACCCAAGAAGCGGCAAAAGACAAGGAAAGCAACAAAACATACGGCAAAGGAGAAGTTGATCGTAAGGTTAAAGACCATGGGCCCCACACCAACGTAAGGTGCGATGAACGATCAATAATGTGTAGCTAATGATCGAGACGGTCGTAGCACCAACACTTGAAGCGAGAATAGCACTGCCCTCACATCCACTCTAGCTAGCTACATCGGTACGAGTAACGGAACCGGTAGTCATTGAAATAAACGACTAATCGCAAGAGGATGGGACTCAAGACGACACCGTACTAGTCAGCCCAACGTATTCTCCAACTAGTACGATAACCATAGGGCTCGTACGTGGTTGCTGGCATTCAGCCTAGGTCTCCACGGCAATAATGTGGGATTCTAACCACTAAATTACGACCATAAAAACAAGTGGCGTCTAACGGTTTGATAGAAAAATAAACTGCCACTATGCTTATGAACACACACTTTCAAGGTAGAAACTAAATTTTTCTTAAACAAGAAAGCCCAAGGAAGTATTTTCTAAAATATGATATCAAGGATGGAAGCTCTTAGCTTTTTTATGAAGGCATTCGCTCTTCATTGTCCCTTCTTTATTTGTGACACAACTTTACTTTTTGATTCGTATCTCTAGCCCTGAATTTCAAGATTTAAACTTTTTGTGTGATAGGATATCCTATTACAATAGCTTTGATTCAAGTGTTTGAACTCTAAAATCCGATATGAGCTTTTTTATGAAGGTGGCCGCCCTTGCCTATCCCCTCCTTATCTGTGATACACCGCTTCTTTTTCACTCGTATCTGTGCCCCTAAGTTTGAAATTTTAAATTTTTTTGTGTCGTATGATAGTTTATTGCAATAGCTTCAATTCACGTGCTTGAACTTTAAAATCCGATATGAAGCTTAAAATCCGATATCAAGCTAGGAAGCTATGAGCTTTTTGATGAAGGTGGTCGTCTTTGGCTATCCCTTCCTTATCATTGCCACATCGTTTCTTTTTCAGTCATATTTGTGGCCTTGAGTTTCAAGTTTAGAATTGAACTCGTGTTTTTATATAATAGAACTAAATCACTAGCTCTAATTAGGGGAATCTAGATTAGAGATTCTTGTAACCTACAAATATCGACTATAACGAACATTAAAAACAATTTTGCTAATGACGTTACTTTCTTCTATGTGGTTGCTCAGATTAAGGCTTGAAAGTGCTCAAATTAAGACCCTAACTCATGTTTTCAAGCATTAGAATGTAATCACCAATTTATTAATCGAAACCTAGATTTGAAGTGATTACAATCGAAGAACACGAAGAAGTAACAAAAATTTAGGTAATGTTTAAATGTTTTTGTATTGAGTGGCTTGGTAGTTATCAAAATAAGTGGCGCCTGATGGTTGGATCGAACTTTACTAACATCATGCTTATCAAGCCACAATTTCAAGCTAGAAACTAAATTTGTCTTAAACAAGATAGCCCATAGAAGTATTTTTATCAAAATTTTAGAAGAGATTAATTTCAAAAACCACAATTATTATAAAATTTAAATTGGTTGAACTTAACTCATGTTTCTATACAATAAAACATAATCACTTGCTAGTCATCATCAGATAGAATCGTAAAGGCATTGTTATAACAAACTAGCCTGGAGGCTAGGAGTTCCAGAAATTCATAGGCAAGGTACAAATGAGGAGGCCTCATCGTACAAAGTTGAGGTGTGCACGGAAGGTCCAAGCTCCACGCTGGTAAGCCCAACAAGATATAGGAACCTTCAACACATTTCAAGATATAGGAACGCTGGTATGCCCAACAAGATATAGGAACCTTCAACACATTCCAAGAACTAATGCCCAAGTTCGAGGAATTATTTCAGCTCAAGCTGGACCCAACAGATGTGTTGAAGGAGTACTATTTACTATAACAGCAACCAGGGGAATCCTTGGTAGAATTCATGCTGCAATTTTGCGCAATACAAGGCCTAATGGAGAAGGCTCCATTATAGGATATGTAGAAACGATAGTTTCTAAAGGTGCTGAAGGATTCGCTCAAATCGTCCTTCACATTATTGGACGTGTTTTTGAGAGAGGTCTTGAACAAGGCGTTGAACCTCGACCATCAGCAACTAAGACTCAGCCTATCCTAGTTTCACGCACTTTCCCCACTCCTAAAAGCCGAAGAAAAGGCTTTTGAGCAAGTCGTAAAGTGCACAATCTTCTTACAATTCAGACATTCCAACGTGTAATGTAAACAATGATGCGCTCTATGCCAAGCACGGACGACGAGGATGACGTGCGCGTACAATCTTCTTGCATAGAAGAACTAGCCAGCCATGTAAATGATTGAACTAGTGCAGAATCAGCATGGACCTCGCGACAAGAATAACTTCAATCAAGGACGCATGGAAGCCGTTTTCCACCGGCAGAATGATCGAGGGCAATATAAGAACATAAATAATAATCACTTCTAAAAGGATGGACATGGGCGATGAACGAAGATAGGTCCACCGAGGACCTACCGAAATCGCTGATGGGACAGAAAGAATGTTGCTAATAGCCAATCTGCTTTCGATGCTGCCAACGAAGGCATTCTTCAGTGGATTTCCTAGAAGCATCTCTAGTTCAAAACCCTAATAAGTGGGAGGCATCGACAAGTAAGGAGCCAAGGGTCAATCTTCTTACACCCACGGTCCAACTTGTAATGACATGAAGCCGTGCTTGGGTGGAACTGTGGATCAAAGAAGACAATGTTTGAACACAGGCTAGAAATTGGGTAGAAGCAGCAAACGACCACTAAGCAACCGAAGTATGAGCCCAAGCCGAAGTGTTGTCATCAGGAGTACGACAACCAAAGACAAGCAAGATGGAGACCCCGACCTGTGATTTAGAAGCGGATATTTCGGATGTAGCAGGAGTCCAAATTGCCATAACCTTGGAGCAATTGTTATGGCTGGTCTTGAGATTTCGGGACAAAATCCATTAGATTGGAAGATACCATGACAACTTTGGAAGCACCAGTATGGCTCACGATGTGAAACCGCGCGTAATGGACTGCAACTACCCACAGATCGAAGCTATCATTGGAGGGAAATAGGGCTAATTGTATAGTCTACAATAAAGCCTAGCAATCAATTCTATGCCAAGTGCTCTCAAGCACCAGGAGGAAGTCAAGGAGATGTTAGCTCGGCATGAAGACATTATTTAGAGCCTTTAGCAAGATATGGACACGATAGTCGAACCGAATTCTCTAGGTGCATGAGGAGCTGAGAAGGATGCGGAG
>JBBBWG010020778.1:0-20828 GCA_037176905.1 Azolla pinnata
TATCTCTTCCTAGGCACACATCCCATGTATCTCTTCCTAGGCACACATCCCATGTATCTCTTCCTAGGCACACATCCTCTCTTCTTAGGCACACATCCCATGTATCTCTTCCTAGGCACACATCCTCTCTCTTCTTAGGCACACATCCACTCTTCGTTTCTCGCACCTCCACATCCACTCTCTTCACTTCCACATCCCCATCCTCTCTCTTCTTCTCGCCCAGCTCATCATTCTTCCTTGTTTGTTTTTTTCTTCTTCTTTCTTGCTTCCTTTCTTCTTTCTCCCTTCTTTCTTCTTCTTCTGCGTCGTCTTGGTCTTCTTCTTCTTCTTCTTCTGCAGCCCTTTGATCTTGGCGCCTGCTCGATCGAGCCCGCCATGGCCGTCCCTTCCCTAATGCCTCCACTCCGCTTACTCCTTCTCTGACACGCAGACGCACAGAAATACGGCCAGCTCAAAAACAAGAATCTCCATCGCCTCTGCTCTCTCTCCCTTGCGCCGTTCTCCTCACTGCTCTCTCGCCGCTGATTCCTTCCTCCCCTCCTTTGCATGCGCGCGCGTGTTTTGTGTGTGCCGGAGCGCAGCAGAAGAAAAATGCTACCACGGCGACCATGGTGTAGCTAGATCCAAGTGGCCAGGTACAACCTCTCCTTTCTCTCCCGTCCCATGATTCATTCCTTCGCATCCGTATCAGAATTCTGCAGAGATTGTAAGCAAGAATGTATGTAATCTGCACCTTTGCACTGCTCCGTTTCTGCCGCTCCACCTCGGGAGTTTCTCCAGATATGGGAATCTTCTTCTCTTTTCTCTCTTCTTTCTTCTTTCTTCTTTCTTCTTCTTGTCTTTCTTTTTACTTTAGATCTAGCATTCCTGCTTCTTCTTCTTCTTCTTCTCCTTTGAAATTCCAGGCCAATTTACTGTGTTCCTAGACCTGCTACTTGAAGAGCGATGATGAATATATTCTCTCCGCTTCTTCCTTTAGTTTTTATGTGCACGTCGTTCCGTTTCATGTGATATGAAGACTATAGGTCTCTCTCTACCGGGGAAAATGCGTCGAAATTGCTTACTTCGTTAGTATCATCGGTTTTCTTTCATGCATGGCTATTTTCTTTGCTGCTTTCTTCGTACAGGAGATCTGTCGTGACATGCAGTTCAAGATTCTAAAGAAAATCCTCTGCATTCGTTTTCTTTCCGGATCTTTCTTCTGTCATTTTTAATGTTGACTAATCGTTACATCATTCTCCTCAATGACATCTAAAACAGTTATCCTCACAGTTTTGTTCAAAGGGAAGCAACGAATTGGGGATCATAATGCCCAAGGATTGCCTGATATCACCTGAACATTGTAAGTTTCTCTTTCTCTTCCCATTTTCTGCTCCTATTCCTCTCTGTGCGGAGATGAGTTTCAGTGCATATTAACTACATTTTTACGGGAAGTCAGTAAACTTATCCAACAGATTTGTTTGTTTGCTGACACGCTGGTAGGGATAGATAGAACTCGAAGCATTGGCTGAACCCAACATATATTAATGACCAGAATATCTAAAGATCTATCAGAATTTGTGCTTAGAAATCTCACTCACCTGTTTGGAAAAAGGAGGTGGAGTAGACATATTTGCTTTATGTATAGTTGTCTTATATATTACTAACTATGTGTTTTGCTTCGATTTAAGAAATTAAAGAAGAGACGCGAGACGTAAGGTAGAGACTTCTGCTTGTGGGAAGAATAAAGAAAAGATATCAAGTGGATTACTGAGAACATGGGGAGTGCAGCATCAAAGCAAAAGTTGACTTCAGATGACAAAAATGCGCCCTTGAAACGTACCATGTCTTTGCCACACATGGACTTGAAGCTAGATGGATCCGCAAGCTCAAAAAAATCGTCTACAAGAGGAAACAAAAGAACCTCGTCTAGCTTAAAGCCAGTGAAAGAAGAAGATCACAGAAACGAAGGAGACCATAGGAATCAAGAGAATTACAAAAACGAAGAAGTGAAGTGCTCAGGAGCTCATCAACAGGAGGATATTGATCCTTCTTGGAGAAAAGACTTCCCTGAAGATATCCCTTTCTTGAGAAAGCTGAGAATCAAGGATCCGATATCTTTCAGTGCGGTTAGTAGCCCGGCTCATTCATTTCGTTCTGTGGATCTTGTCGATGGAAACTCTGGTCTGAGATTGCTATTGAGCCCTCTTGATACACCCAGGAGCATTACAGCATCCAACAAAAGTGTTCCATTGAACAAACTATTGACTCATAGCGGTCTGCTCCGCTTTGAAAGCATTAATAATGCTGGTGATGATACTACCACGAGTCCACAAATGAGCACCAGATCTTCAAGGAATGCATTAGACCCTGAAGAAATTGAAGGAATGGGTGATTCTGAAGAATCAAGAAGCCCTCTATTCGATCCATCCTTACTGGAAACATTCGAGAAAGCTGTGGCCGCTTCGTCTGATGACACGAGTTGGAACAGTAGCTCAAATGTGAGTAACTCCAGCTCTTCGCGGATTGGTGGTTCTTCTTCGTCAGACACATGCTCCGATGCAGATAGTCTGGATTGGCTTAAAGAGAACAATGCCTGTCAACCAATTGATATAGGCAATGATAAGCAGATTTTATCTTCCAACAATCCATTACTTCAGAGAGATCTTTGGAGCAAGAAAGACATCCTTGGTCGCTTTCAGCTGAAGTGCCCTCCAAGCTCAGAAGACAAGGTTGTGCTATATCTGACGAGCCTTCGAGGTATAAGGAAGACGTACGAAGAGTGTGGTATGGTGAAAATGATACTTAAAGGCTATGGAGTACACGTGTTTGAGAGAGATGTGTGGATGCATTCCAAGTTCAGGCAAGAGCTCACCCATGTAATGGGAGCCGTTTTGAACGTTCCAAGATTGTTTATAAGGGGTAGGTATATTGGAGGAGTTGAAGAGGTGAAGCATCTACATGAGCAAGGCATTTTGGATTGCCTTTTAGAAGGATTCCAATCTGAGCCAAATGATGTATGTGGTCTATGTGGAGATATCAAGTTTATTCCATGCATCACCTGCAGTGGTAGTCGCAAGATGATATGTTTTGATGGAACCTCAGAATGCCCTGATTGCAATGAGAATGGTCTTATTCTATGCCCTTCATGTGACTGGTGAAAGACACAAGATTGCTATTTGTACTTCAAAACAAGATTTTTTTTCATATCCATCTTCAATGCTTGCCAATCGAGCAGATAACTCTGTGTGCGTGTGTTTTAATTATAAGCCAAATATTGGATGGCCCTTTGAGTTGTGTATGTATTCTGGAGGGTGAGTTGTTTTCACTAGATTTTCATTGGGCTTGTTTGCTAAAATGTACATACATATTTTGACTCGATATGACTAGCAATTTGGCTTAATATACGTTTACTCTTTTCACTTGCTTGCTCCATTTAAATGAGTATGTAGGGAAGCTCGTTTTGGGATGTAATGGATGCGTCTTTAACTTGGTTTTCCCTATTTACTGTTTGCTAAGTATGTCTTGGAAAAGATAAGTTGTTCTTGCTAGACTGTTAAGCGTTTCAACAAGTATGTGATTGTCGATATAAAAATGTCTGATTTGGGAACGTCGAAGTGTTAGCGTTCTCAATGTGGAATTGACAAGCATGCTCTAAAGCTCTTGGAATGTGGTGTGATGTATGTGAAGGCTATTATCATCCAGACAGTCAGAGATCCAGAAGAAATAATGTTACGTACATGATTTAAATCCGCTTTAAGCATGCTGTACATGGTATTCAGAAGATAATGACTGTGGATTACAGACGTGTAAGTATGAAGCTCCAACTGTATGGAATGAATGATGTAGCAAACTTCTTCTAACTTGAGATCGCTTTCTGTGATGTGCAGGTGCAGACTTTTGACAGGTACAAGCAATTTGGATGCAAAGAAGTTGATCCCAGTCAGGCAGGTACCGTCCAAGCTACATGTGCCGCACAAAGTGCTGTGTAACTGTTTCCTGATGATAGAAATGAAAGCTGTCTTTGAACCTAAAAAGCATGCTTTGATGCTGACTGCACCGCAGTGGTACGAAAGATAAATCGTGAAGTACTAGACTCTGGAGGACCCAATTGGAGCTATATCCATCTGCTGTCATACTGAGGACCCAATTGGAGCTATGTCCATCTGCTGTCATGCTTGCTGAGGACCCAATTGGAGCTATATCCATCTGCTGTCATACTCCCAAGTAAAAACCAGATTTGCTTGCCTTCACAGCTTTGCATTTGGATTTGGAATTTGGACTAATGCTCACCATTCCTGCCTTGATAGCTTTGCATTTGGATTTGGAATTTGGACTAATGCTCACCACCATCAGCAGCAGCAGATGTGCCTGCCTTGACAGCTTTGCATTTGGAATTTTGGGCTTATAATGCTCACCAACATCAGCAGCAGATGCTGTGCTAGGTATGTATGTATGTATGTATGTGTGTATGTATGTATGTATGTCTATTTTGCTGACCTTTCAGAAATTCTGGTCTACTAAATCCATACAGAAAAACACAAACCATTCCCACCAAACCCCTGTTATGTATGTATGTATATACCCTACCATATTCTCTACCAGATTTAGATATTGTTTATTGACAACCTGATCTATACATGGCCATGTGTCCGAACTCGTGGATCGAACAAAGAGTATGCTTCCGCTTGATCAAATCTAGGGCATCTCCATCTGGGTCCACTCCATTCTATTGAGATATGCTCTGTATCTATCTAATCTATGATAATCCATGCAGTCCAGATATATATACAATCATGAGGATAGATATATCTCATATATATGTATATAAAAACCTGCCTTCAGCCCTTTCTCCAATATTATGTGCCACCTCAAGCCATCGATTGTCTCCACGCTATCGCGATCTGGTCCGATCAATCAAACTCTGACATAATATTTGTCGCGTGGTTAAACCGCTTAAGGAATCGTTCGAATTGGTTTAAAGGCACTTGTTCGCAATCCATATAACAGGTAGACCCATGAACGCGGTGTGTTTGCGTGGGCGATCGGGAGCTCAAAACCCATCGGGCTCTAGAGATGTGAATCTCTTTTCCGTAACAAGAAGAAGAAGAAGAAGAAGAAGAAGAAGATAAAGGCAAGTTGTTCACACGTCTCGATCCTCGCTTCGTGGTTGTTTCGCATCATTTAAAACAACCCCGCGTGTTGAAACTCCTGGTGGTCAGTCAGGTCATGTAAAACATTGAAGGCGCTCACTCGAGACCATCGCTTCTTGCCTGACTGTAAAGCAACTATATAGCTACCAATATGATTGTTAGTTTCATGAGGTTTAAGATTCTCGGGCCTTCGATCGAGCGCTCTGCAAGGCGCATGCATGGGGTCATGCAGATAAAGCATCGTGGTTTCGTTGGTTGTCTTTCCTGAATCCACACATACACCAAGCATCGCATACACCCATGTATACATGCATACATACATACATACATGATTCCCTCCTTGTTTATTTGGCTCTATGTGGTCTCATAGGTCATATTTGACCTTTGGAGACGATAATAAAATCTATCTGTTTGTCTGTCTGTCTATCTATATGAGCTAAGCGGCATGATTTTAATTGCTTGCCATGGCCACACCATTACCCCATGTGTACATCAATGTCCACAACCTGCAATTGTTCTGTGCACAGCTTCTAACAAATAGAAGACCATAAGCAGATGAGAGCCATACATAAATGCATCCAAACTAACAATCCGACATCGCCTTACAAACACGACGTGTGAATGCTCACCATTAGCCATTATTAAATGGGATTAATGAAAGACAGGTGGTGGTTCATTGGCGACGAGAATGCAAGTTCGAAGAAGAACCACATGCCTCTCCTTGTGACAAAAAAGAATGTGGAGTTGCAAAGACATGGGCATTGATTGCATCAGATCTTTGTGAAGTCAAAATGCAGAATGTTCCACAAGAAACGAGCGGTCCGATTTTTGCAGCAAATCGATCGAGATGAGGAGCTCTCAGAAAGCTCGAGGATGGCCATTAAAACAATGCAAAGCAAATTGTGTTTTTTTTTTTGCTAGGCTCTCTCTCTCTCTCTCTCTCTCTCTCCCAAGAGAGAAAAAGAGCATCATCACCAAGCTTCTGATTTGGCAGATGCTTTACCTGCTATTCACACCATCACATTCTCAACAGTTCTCTTCTTGCTGGTAAGCTCCTCTTAGGCTCTTTTACATGGATTTTCTTTCCACGAAATCGTGGAAAGGAGGCACCGGAATCGAGAGAGCTTCTCTGTTTACGAGTCTGGCGGCATGAAAGTATCTAACAGGCCATGTCTCGACACGATTCTCGCCTTGTTACGATGAGGAAGGAATGGAGCTAGATCGTATCATCGAGCTGCCCGATCCAGAAAAGCATGTCAGTTTTTCTATATCCTAGTATAAGCTTCTTCCATCATCATGGGACCTTCTTCTTCTTCTTCTTCTTCTTCTTCTTCTTCTTCTTCTTCTGTATGCAACAGACCCCAATGCCGATGACGCATCGTAGAGAGCTGATCAGCCTGTATTTTTTTGTACAGTTCTGACAGATTTCTTCTTCTTTTTTATCCAGTAAGCCTGATCATGTGAAGAGCTTTTTTCTTCAGCCTCTCACAATTGTGGGTCACGCATACAAAATCCTCTTTGGAGTGTGAGAACTGCTTTGCTTCGAGTAGTAGCAAGTTAGCACAAAATATATATATATATATACATATATACATATAGATATGGGCTCCAAAAAGCAAATGCTGCAAAACAGCTCAAAGAAGATAGCTTGAACATTTTTACTGATTCTGCTACATACATTTGATACCAGGGAACTTGAGCAAATGGAGTCCCAGAATTGTTGCTTAACATTCATGCCTTAAAAAGAACAACCGATTCTGCTACATACATTTGATAACCAGGGAACTCGAGCAAATGGAGTCCGAGAATCGTTGCTTGAACACTTATGCCTTAATAAGAACAACTCATTCTGGCTACATGTATTTTGATATCAGGGAACTTGAGCAAATGGAGTCCAAGAATTGCTGCCTTTTTTGTTTTGCTGAAAGCCTTCTTAAGTTCCACGCTATATATTTCTAGCATGAAGAATTGCACCAGACAAATCTGCACAATGCCGTAAAGACCAAATCATGCCAGCTTATAATCACATAAATATATCTATGCTTTTCATGTGCTTTGTAATCAGCCCAAAAAGCTCTCAAGCTTTCTTCCGCCTGCTTCAGCAACTCAAAAGCAATGAATAAAAAGCAGCTTGCCAGCTTTCTTTTAACAAGGCCATTGAGATTTCTAGACTGGTTTGTTAAGTCTCTTTTATTGAAAAGGCACCTCTGACAAGCTAGTAAAGATTGCCCCTCAGTTGAAACCCCTTAATGCACCAGAATTATATTACTTCAGGCATGTGCCCAAACATCATGGATGGATCAACTTTATGTACAACCAGAACTTGAATGATACTCATGACGGTAGTAGCATCACTCGGACAGATGTGGTCTTTTCTTTCCAGCATTTCACAATTCCAACATGATTGTTCTGGTTTGCTGTAAAACCACGTGTACTGTTTCATTAAGCACAATTATTATCCTCCAATGTTTCACCGTTTGAGTAGATCTGACAAGAGATCTAAGCTGATTAATCACTGATTTCAGCTTCAGGGGTATGAACTGTAACCAAGTCTCTACAGTCTTATTCTTTGGTATTTGGACAAGCAAAAGCATATGTGTAGTAGATACATGCACACACAAAGGACCCATGTATTTATCGTAACAATAACCAAGTTAATATGTTCACCTACAGAAAATCAGTGAGGATGTTAGAGAGAACAAATCTACCTTTTCTGCGTACCGTATATAGCACTCTATATTCAGTGAGAGGTGGATATATGCACTCATGTGATGTTTTACATTCACACTACCTATATATATATCATAAACAAACACACACAAAAGCATTCCTTGCATAAATATTATGTAGCATCCTCTTCTCCAGTTGCTTGCCCTTGAGAATCAATCTGATGTCTCATCTGCTCCCTTGTATATGAATCTAAAGATGCTTGAGAAATCTTTCGTATGCTTACCATCTTCACAAAGTTTAGAATACCTAACAAAATGTGTTACACAAACATACGACAAATTTGCTTAGAACATAATGCATACAGATCATCAGTTTCCATAAACATTTTGAGCCGACGTACATTTCATGAACGTCTTTTGCTAGGGGTGTGAATGCTCCTTTTTCCTTTGCAACAGTAACGGCTAGTTCAAGGTCTTTCTTCTAACAATCCAAACATGACAATTTAATACTTGGAATACATAAGCAAAAGGAGATTAAGCATTGAACAAAAGTTTACCATGAGTTGACATAAGAATCCTCCATTATAGTCTCGAGATGCAGGAACACCCTTCATGACCCCTGGCACTGGATTATATGTATCACTAAAGAATTTGGGAGCTCTAATGTGAGGAAAAAGCCATAAAATATAAACTGTAGAATTAAGAAAATTTTAGGACTTCAGAAAAGAATAGCAAAAGAAACATAGCATAGACCATACAAACAAAGGTTGACACATAAATGAATCTCTAAAACAGAAACCTGCTCCAGCACCGAGCACTTGAAGTGTTAAATATCTTGGAGAGTGTATGAGCATCAATCCCAAGTTTTTGCCCGAGAGCTAGTGCTTCTGAAATGCCCGCCATACTCACTGCCAATGCTAGATTGTTGCAGATTTTTGCAGCCTGAATTTTGTCACCATAGGAACCATTACTTATCTTTGATATTCTTTCTCCGCTTCATTTTCTTGAAGTAGAAACGGGGACATGCTTATCAAGGTTCCAACATAAACTGTTGAAACGAAAGTATTAAAGAACTATACACATAAAGACACACAGGATACTTGGTTCATGCAAGAAAAGGCAACAGTTTTTGATACACTCATCAGTGCGTCTCCATGCACACAGCTGTAAACAATGTACTAAGACATGGCAACAGACCTCTGTTTAGACTACCTCATGTAGGGCATCCTTCGTATGGTGAGCAAATCAAAATTTGCTAATGATTTCATAATCTTGAACCTGAAGTACTTTTTGAGTACACTACATCGTTCTTTATGAGCAAGCAACTCCTAAAAAAATGTAGTGTACTCAAAAAGTTTGATGACGACAAGAGAGAGTTATAGTGAGAAAAGGAAGACACATGGTATAAATCAAATGGTTTCCATCTATCCAGATAATGGATATCAGAATAGATGGGAACTATTTGATCCATACTATGTGTCCTTTTCTCACTGCCCTCTCTCGACTTTATCATCACTCTACTCACTCACTCATAGTGACCCTCGAACATCAAACTTTTAACTTGGAAGAGGCTTAGTATGACTTCCAGTAATCAGACAGTATGATGTAAGAACGGCCATAAAATTGAAGTAGAAAGGACTAACTAGTAATGATTTCAAATTTGGCAACAGCAATCATATTTGAACCTAGTATGCAACCAAGAATAATGCGGAAAGTTGAACTGATCATGAAGTCCACTTACCGCACCATTTCCACAACCTCCACAATACTGAATATTCTTCCCCATGCACTCAAAAAGTGTTTTTGCTGCATTGAATCCATCCTCCATGCCACCTACCTGTTATAAAAGACAAATTTCTAAAAATAGAATACACATCTTCAAAAAGAAAGGCATTCAGAAAAGTAAATAAGAAGAGACCATGAAGGTGAGAATTCCAGCTTCTGCACCAAGAATTCCCCCAGATACCGGTGCATCCAGGAAAATAGGATGGTTCACGCCTCCAATACGGCCTACACCATGGAAATAAGAAAATGATGCAAATGCAATCTTGAAGTTCATGTATGTTTTGAAACAAAAAAACTCAATCAACTTCCATCAAGTTATACAACAACCTCAATAAGAGGTGAAAACCTACAAAGGTTTTTACAGAGAAATGTCTACCAAGTCAATATATCTGCCTTAAATGACTAGCTTCCACTCTCATTAAATGCAACAAATTGGGATATTGGAATGTCCTTATAATTAGGAAATACGAGAAATTCATGTATAGTTAAATACGAGAAAAAATCATGATTATCAGCTTCAAATTCACTTTAGAAATGCTTGTCAGATATATCTTACTCATTCTAATAGTCAAGCATGAGGAGACAAACCCATTAAGTTTAAACCATTATTTTTGTATTTAGACCATAAACATACAGAAATTCCTTTAGATTTTTTTCTTAATCAATCGTACATTCAGATGATTATTCTCTTACACGATCTGTCCAAAAGAGAGCACTCCAAGGCCCTGGAAGAAATTCTATGGCAGGTTTTCGGATCTACTGTGGATGCATCAATAAGTAATGATGGGCGGATGTTGTCAGGTTTTGCTAATAATCCATTACATCCTAAATACACTTCAGAAACCTGTTATAAACAAATTTTGATAAAAGAACTTTTTAGCATTCATTTCAATAGAAAATTATACTCCCTTGAGACAATGAGTACATAAATAATCCCAAGAAGCTTAGGATCAATATCTCAAGAACTGCTACATATGAATCCTTTACGAATTTCCAAATGACTATCCCAAGCAAATGCTCAGGTCCATATCAGGCATGGTACTAAGCACGACCAAGGAATAGGCAATGTTCAGGACCTTTACCATGTGATTAAGTTCGAACTTTACCATGCGTTAGCCATATGAAAAATTATGCCTTATGTTGGGTTCAGCTGAAGAGTTAGTTCTTTAATACTTACATGGACATATAGCTGCATAAAGACTTATCTCTACAAAAGGACTATTGCTTATGTTGAATTAACACAAGGATTGTTCCTAAACAGAAGTATCAATTGTATCTCAATTTTGCATAAGTTCTCTATACATATAACCATGAGTGATGACACTCATAGGTAGGAAATATCCTTGACTCCTTGAAGATTCTTTCTCAAATGAATGGGGCATGAATGAAGAAAGAGAGTCCAATTTACTGAAAAAAATAAAAGAGGGTCCATTACTGAAAGTGCAGATGGAAGCATGGTAATCACAACATCGGTTAGCTTTGCTACTTCATATGGTGTTTCTGCAGGAACTGCACCTCGTTCCGAATACATGCTTACCTTAGCATCATCCCTACCAAAATGCCAAAAGGACAATAAGAAGCAAGTATTCTCTATTGTTACTTCTAGCATATAAACAAATAAAGCCCAGTATCATTAAGATTCTCTTACTATCTTTGCATAGTGATCTAAAAATGCATTTAGTTTCAACCAAAAATCACTGAATAATGCTTCAACAGATTTAAAAGTTATAATATAGAGGAAAGAATAGCATAGTAGAAGCTGCTATAGTCAAGGAACACATCTATGCAATATAACCGACTTGAGAAGAAAAGATGATGATTAATGTTCATAAATAGGTTTGGTTCTCAAATTGAAAATCTCATTATGGAACCATTTGGCAGGAAGAAACATAGAAAAATATGCTAACACATTCAAAGGGCCAAAATATTTCACAAGTCCAAACAAGAGATTGCATCTTAAGATGTTACCTTGTCTTTGAGAACAACCAACCAAATATAATATATTAGAGAATTTTGCTAGCTACACGCTTGAGACAAGTTGAGGAAAATGAATTAAACTCGAGCCAAAATGACTATCATAAAGTACCTTTTTATCAGCAAAACAAAAAGAAATAGAAGAGCCGTATGTAACTTACACATCATGGACCACAAGTTGATAGCCTGCCTTCAATAAGTTGTTAGCCATATGAGATCCCATATTTCCTAGTCCAATAAAACCAACTTTCTGCATAGAGAATGTCATAAGCATGTTATGTATGCTTTTTGAAAAGACTAATTCTTAAAGACATTCAGACGATCATCAGATGCAGAGAGCGGGCATCCTCTGCCTCACCTTTTCACTCCCTCACGTTTTCCTCCTAAATATATTGTGTCACAAAATCCCAGTATATAACACTATGGGTAGAGAAGATCATCAAATTGTTAGCATGAGATCTATATTCCATAACCCACTAAACCCAATTTTAAAAGAATTTCGTAACATGTTAAGTTTGCTTTTTGGAGATAAATTTGTTCTTTTCTTTCTCTTCGACAGAAACATTTGAATTTACCTCTTCAAAACATTCAGAAGACATTAGATGCAGAGAATGTGCATCCACTACCTTACCGTTTCCCTCTCACATTTTTTCCTAAATAAATTGTATTATTCAAGTCCTAGTCTCTTTGATCAACTTCAAAACCAGATAGCACCCACAGGAATATAGGGAAAAACTACAATGTGGACCAATCATTGGCTCAGACTCTCTTGTTAGTCTCTTTGCTCTCCTTGAACTTCAACAAGACCATTAAAAACCAATTTGAAAATGCATATATGGCATTTAATTTTTTCAGCATTCCCTCAGGTTCACTTGCCAGTTTAATCTTCCTTGTACTCATATAAGAGATGGACGAGACTGATTCGTTCCTTTACATAGTGTTGAAGCTCTTAACTGATGACCACTTAGTTACATGTATTTGGATCAGGTCACCTAGTTACGTGTATTTGGATCAGGTCGAAATCAGTCACAAAGATGAGACACTATCTTGAGATGGGTGATCTCTAGTGCCGTGTAATACGTCATTTGGGCCTCTTGGCAACACGTGAACATATCTTTCTGCTTTTCACTGTGTGATGGACGTACCCAACTCCCAATTCACATCCTCAACTAGAGCTTGAACCATTTTTCTATGATGCATAAATCCAGGCTACACACATGCATCATACATAATGCATACATACATTACGTACGTATGTGCCCACATGCATAGCGAGCTAATAAATCCTCACATGTGCAGGGGAGATCCAGGCCATCACCTTGAATGCAGAGGACACAGTTGAGTAGAGTCGGGCGGAGAAGAAAAGACGTGGGGGCCTCGTCATGTTCTACTGAGATCCAGGTATTACATGAATAAGATTGAAGCTAATGTGAGGGGGGAAATTAACACATTTGGAACCATGGAACAAAGGCCCCTGCTTCAATCAGAAACCTAAAACTAGATAGATGCCTGAATCAAGCAAATGCCTAAAAACTAGATGGAATACCTGAATCAAGCAAATCCACAGAAAGCAAATACCCAAACCTGAACTAGATAGATAACTGATACAAGCAAATACCCAAACCTGGATAGATACCTGAATCAAGCAATTACCCAGAACTAGATAGATACCTGATTCAAGCAAATACCACCCAAACCTGAAATTATGTAGGTGCACAGACACCTGATTCGTGTAAATACCCAAAAGCTCCAAGTCGGTTCTGGGTGGAAGGTTATCTATAATTGCCTACCCCTAGCAGTAAGCACCAAGAATCCTAGGAAACCCACCCATATGCCTACTACTACTACTATTTGGCGAAGCTTACATTACCAGGTCTGTTGATCCAAACCCTATGCATCTCAAGCCATGTTCACTATCTCGGCGAGCATTCGCTAAGCATCGCATGAGGTCATGACCAATACATCCTGGTCAATCTTCCTCGATCTTTCATTCGAACCATGCTTCTTGCCTACCCCGACCCATCACGTGGATCACCAATGGCAAGCCTTCAAGAAAGGATGTAAAGTGGATTCTAGCATTCAAGCCTACCGATCAAATACATCAATTGATCATCGATGAGTGTAACTGTGGTTGCAAGATCGAGGCAAGTCCCATCAAGTGCCCTGTATTCATTCGGCACATCTTGCTAGGTCAATTCTCACTCGATGCTTTCTATCGAGACACAACCTTTCACCATGCACTTCCATCATCCGACAAATCAAACCTAATGCATTTGCTCATGAAGAATCAAACATCTGTAAGATTAGGGTTCCCACCGATTTGCAATCATGCTCAATGGCGCTGTCCCCTTTCTATATTTTGGATTGGCAAAGCCAAACTATCAAGACAGAGGTACCCGTTTAGAGTATATAACCATATTATCTAGAACTCTCTCATCCAAGAGTTTTCAAGCATCGGACACTGAGTAGCACCATAGCTTATGTGGGTCTTATTTCAAGGATAATACAGCTCCTTTGACTTCACCTCTAGTTCTTCTATGAAATTTGCAATTATTTTTCAATGAACATAAGGATGAGGTCCTCTTTGGATGTTGGGCTTTCAACACGACATTATCTTTCATTTTGCCATCGGGCATTTTCTGTAAAACGGAGCTCTGTTAATGGAGCTTACCATAACTCCTCAATGCATCCTTGCAAATGGCGATAAAAGTTTATGGAAGAACTCAGTGCCTTGTATGTAATGCAAGCCAATATGACGGTTACAACTCCTGCAACACATGTCTGATTTGAGCCACACTTCTCTTACATTGCTGCTTGAATGGGGAAAACTGCAAACATGACAGAAGATGCAGCTTCTGAACTGTACTTCGGACCCATCGATTTCTTCATTCAGATTATCACTGCAGTTTGAATCGGGGGGGGGGGGGGGGGAAATGCGAGCATGAGAAAGATAAATGCAGCTTCTGGTCTGTACTTGGACCCATGAATTTCTTCATTCAGAGCATATAGCATCGGAAGTGAAGAGTTCTACTCGTTGCTTACCATCAAGGAACCATAATGTTGGATGACATACAAGGATGATGAGTCCTATCATATACCAAGGGTGATTCACTTGTTCCAAGAAGCAGCTGTTCCTGCAGGTTTGGTGAAGCAAATGTCACACATCACAGCTGCCAAACATGGCATAGCCACTGTACTGCACAAAAACTCAAGAAAATAGATGTTAGATTCTCCTTCAGGAAAGTTTATCCTGTTGTAATGACCTACAATTCTGCCATACATCCTTTTAATCACGTCTCCAGAGTGTTTTAACACATCAGATAACAACCATTTTGGAGGTCTTCTCACATAATACAATAAAACACACATAAAGTTATAAATCCATCATATGTTTGGCTCCAGACTTCGTGGATGGATCACATCATTCCCAGTTTTTTGACCCAACAAACTAGATGGGGGGGGAAGGGGGGGAGGAGAGTTCTGAAGAGAAATTTGATTGATATTAATGCTTAGCATAAATTGATATTAATGCTTAGCATAAGGACAGAACAATTAGATGAGAGCAAGACTAACCCAGAAGGAAGATGACGCACGCATCGGAAGCCATATACTGCAGTGTCCATAGAAAAATGGAGAAACTTGCCCATTTCTTCCAGGCATAAATCACCTTCTGCTTCACTGTCGCACTCTCTTCTCCTCCTTTGTATCCATTAAAAGTAACAAACATTGTTTTCTGAAATACAACATGAATTGCTTGCCTGATCAATTTCCTGATCGACTCCATCAAATGCCTCATCTGTTTTGTGTAAGATTTGGATTATTGTCCGTTTTCAGTACAATTTTGAGATGAGATGGATACAACTTCCCCGAAAGGAAGAAAACTGATCAAGCTTTGCAAGCTCAAAGAACATCCATTATGCAAATGTATGAGATGGTTCCTAATCTAATCATATGGTCAATTTACAACACCCAAGAATGTGTCCATTCACATGAGTGTGGGGTCACAAAGCGACACTCCATCAATATGCTCGGATTTGTCGCAAAAAACTACATTGCTGTTCCCCCATTTGACATTGCTCACTCTAGGGAAGATTAATGCAAATTAAAGCATTAAGTCATGTATGAAGCTAAGCAACTCCATTGTCATCTTTGGCTCTCTCGGGTGTAAAAAGCTCAACAGGTGACTGGCAAAAGCATGTAACGAAGATCCTCTTTCAGACCCACTACGTATATAGCTTTCTTTAGTCTTCTAATGCATGAGTCATGACCCATAAAGCATCCTTATTAAGATGGCCTACGTCTCCGAGGTGCCATGTCATCGTCATCACCTTCCAGACTGCTTGCATGCCTTTGCACGCTGGTAGAGATGTCCCTACCAGATAGTCGATGTGAATCTCTTCGTCTTCTTATGGCTTCATTGTCTCTCTCTCGTTGGTAGGCATATCCTCTTATAGTATCTCTATACTTGTCACCATCTCTTGGACTTCTTTCATAATCATCATCTTTTGAATTGATATATCCTTCAGTCTCGCTAAACTTAACCCTCCGGACCCCCTCCAAGCCATCATCTCCAGATTTCATAGAATATGGAGAGTTAAACTCCTCCCTGAGAGATTTTAAGTCCTGCCTGGATGGGTAAAAATCCTCTTTCAAATTGCTAAACCTCTCTCTTTTGGTTGGTGAAGCAAGAGTTCCAGCCAGCACTTGCCAGTCTCTTTCATCCATCAATGAGGAACCATGAACAACATGAGGAGACGTCCTTCCTGAAGGTCCATATGAACGCCCCTTGAACTCTCTCTCTCGGAAACCAGAGTCCCCTTCCCTCCTTTCGCTAGACCATTTCGGAGGAGCTGGTGACCACTGATTTCTCACAGGAAAACTCTTGGACTCCTGACGCAAACCACGGCTCCCAGATCGATTGCTTGAAGAATGCAACTTGTGAGGAGATGTACTTCTATTGAATTCAAAACCTCCATAAGATTTTGTATATCTATCTATGTGGCCCCTTCCCCTAGGTTCCATCCCACTATTACCCGTTTCCCTATCTAGACGGTTAGAAAATTTTGATCCACTGTCAACATCAGCAGTATGATGACACTCTCCAGCCGCACGGCTACTTGCAATTGCAGATCTTACACCACCTCCACTTCCACCTCTTGCAGCTACATTATCACGAATGGCTAAGCCACTGTCTGGCCGTGATGATGAAGTATGACTTGGCCTGTTAGAGCTGAACCCAGACCTTCCTTGGCCCCATTGACCTGTAGACCTGCCTTGAGCATTACCATATTCATTAGATCCTCTTCCTCGTGATGAATGCTCTGCGGCTTCTCTACCTGATACTCTACTATCCCAGTTACAATCCTCATCATTATCATTCATGCTGCAAAAGAGAAAATAGCACTGAAATTTTATTGATAATCATGCTAGCAAAAGCTAAAATATATTCAATTGGAAATGAAAAATTCATTTCATTTCGGAAAGTAAAACATATTTCAGTGGGGAATCATACACTTTCACTCAAAAAAGTTTGTATTATGTAGATGGATGGAGGAGTACTAACCGTTTCGTGGGAACAAAGTGTTCTCTCCTATCCTCGAAATGTCTCTCTCTATAATTCTCACTTCTTGGAATTGTCGAACTATCACGGGACAAGTCACGTCCAGGTGCAAAACGATGCCCAGAAATTCCTTGAGATCTGGTTGTGGAGGTCTTCCCACCACGACGAGCTGCCAATGCCTCTCTCATAGCTTTCAGTGCCTCTTCGGCATTGTCAAAACCTTCTGGTAACTGATCCCAACCTGTTGCCCTGATTCTACCAGATATGCAGCTTCTTTGTGATTCGAGGTTCTCTTCATGCTTATCCTGTCCATCACTACTTCCTGAGATGGTCTTGCTTCCCCAGGAAACGAGACTCCCTGTTTCCTGATATCTCTCATATTGGACTGGTTCTCTACTATCGAGACTGATTCCATTTTTTCCATCATCAGCGTCATCACCAGATAGAGATACACCACTATAGTCCATTTGTTCTTCCACTTCAAGATCCTCTGGCAGCTCATTCATGCTGCCATCTCTGCTCCTTGGTGAGCCTTCATGCCCCCTCAACATATGCTTTTCATGAGTTTTCATTCGAGAATCTTTGGTTTCTGGGAATGAATCCATCTCAGCTTCACAAAAGGTTTTGTGGTGCAACTCTTTCAATCCTGTCGAACTTGCTCCATCGTCACCAAATAAACCATCGTTAGCATCTACACCAGTGTCTTCAGCAATAACATGTTCATTATGGTCAACCAAAGTTGTGGCTACACCCACTACTCCTGATCTATCCTTCCCACAGTCATAATCTTTAAAGTCTTGCTCAAAACCCGGATCACAAATTTCCTCTGGATTTTCAACGAGCTTATCTTTCACAATGACACAAATATCAACAGTTTTTTTTTCCTCAGTATTGTCGGTTGTTTTGTCCCATGAATCCATCTCTCTATTCAAATCCCAGCAAGATCTGTCATCATGGAAAACGTTAACATTAGGCTTCACCTTTGAAATATCCATCTTCTGTCTCCGTGATGTGACTTCTGGAGACTTTTCAGTAACCTTGAGGTTGCCCATATTAATTTCTCTTGAGATGACCAACTCTCCATCTTCAACTTCTTGACTATTATTGTCACATCGCGTCTCATCACCAGGGATAAGAGAACCTTCGGAACAGTGCAAGCTGCTTTTGTCTGTATTACTCGGCAGTTCTTCATGTACTGTGAGGCATGATGATGATCTTCGTATTATAGTAGGTGAAGCCATTATTGGCAAAGTGACTGTGGGGTTCGACGAAACCTCTATTGTTGAAGATAATGCATTTGGTGATGAAATATTTCTCAATGGAGATTTAGGTTTTGGAGGTGATTCCATGCCTACTTTACCATCAGGAAATTGGGTCTCCAATGTCAACAAGTTTGGAGTTGGGATATCCTGAAGTTGCATCCTGGAATTCGACCCGCACATCACAGGTATTGGAACCCCTTCCAAAGGCGATGCATTCTGTTCCAAAATCTTTACTGATTGAGATTGTAACGTAGGAGAGGATCCTTCACCTTCGGGAGATGACCACTTTCCTGATGCCGGAGAAATTGTCTCTGGACTTGAAATGATCTGAAGTTTTACCTCGGACCTTAATATCTTTCTCTCAGAATCTTCCAAAGATGAATAATTGCGATTTGAATCTTCCTGTAATGTTGAAGGAGTAAACTTCAGGGACTGTATACTCATGTTTCTCGAAGAGGGCGCTGATGGTGATGGAGACAGAACAGTTGAACAATGTGAGTTTGGTGATGTGTTTGTATCAACTGTATTGAGCGTGGATATCGTAGAAGATGGTAAAAGATCCACCCTAGCTTTAAGAGAAGGTGAATCAAGTACATATTTTGAAGGGGGTGAATTCTCCAGCACTGGAGATAGTTGGTTTGATGGAGGTGATGGAGATCTGGAGACTTCAATAATTTGCATACGGCGTTTCTTGATAGGTACAAGTGCTGGAATATCACTGAATCGCCAGCTAAATTGTGTGGATCCTTGCTGAAATTGAACCAGGGTTTGCATTATAAATATGATGCCAAACCGAAAAGCTAAACTTTGACTTGTATTTTTAGATCTCTCAAAAAGGACTTAGAAATTACCTTGTCTGACATGATATTCTTGGATTCCATAGGCAATACTGGCTTTATCACTTTCTATTTACATAATCTGTGGATAAAACTCCTGTGATGATAGTACTTCTCTGTCCATTGCTCATCCATGGCCTTTTCCTATCCAACTCAAACACCTGAATAATGAAATCCCTGTACGCTTTCCGTCATAACACTACATAACTGCTCGACCAGACGCCCACACCATATCAGGAAGAGTTTGGCCCTTACCCTGGAAGTTTCAATTCCCGCATACTGCTCGCACAACCTGAGGAAAAAAAGTACTGCTTATGGTATTATAGCCAGGAAATATAATCAAACAATTCACTATATATTAAAGCACAGTATGTATGCATGCACATACTTATACAGTTCTGAATGGATGGGGATGCACCTGTGTATATAGACATATAGTTCATGTAGGCAAAACATGCACATGTACACGTATGCGACCATGTGCACACAAAACTTATGTAGATATATGGCCGTACCCATGCATGTATATACATGAGCATGCATTTACATATGTGTGTGGCGAGTTCATACATAGTTCATTCCAACCCATAGTTCACCATCGGAAACATTATTCAATAGTGGAGAAAAAGGTGATTTAAATTTTCTAAAGCAGTTTCCAGATTTACTAGTAAATGGAGTTTCACAATCTGCAATGAGAACACTGACAGTATGTTTCTTAGACAATAGCCTTGTAAATTTTGCTTTTCTCGATGCTAGAACTCATTGTCTTCCTTAAATTGATGCTAATTGAAACCGGATTGTATAATACTACAACATTTCGGCAGTGCTACTAGAAATTGAATCAACACAGCACTATTCACTTTCTCTATGCTAGGCAAAAAGAATGTGGTTCACACTAAAATTATTTGATTCGAAATGGTAATAAGGCATGATTATGACACGTTCTGAGGATGCAAAGGTAAAAGTGAGCCAACACGACACTATTACATTTAGAGATAGAGCAAATTGTACACAACGCTCTATATCGTTTATAGTGTGCTTTCTAGCAAAACAGACCCCACTGTGCTACTAGAAACTGAATCAACACAGCACAATTCACTCTCTCTACGCTAGGCAAAAAGAATGTGGTTCACACTCTAAAATTATTTGATTCAAAATGGTAATAAGGCATGATTATGACACGTTCTGAGGATGCAACGCGACACTATTACATTAGAGATAGAGAAAATTGTACACAACACTCTATATCATTTACGGTGTGCTTATTACTAGCACAACACACCACACTGTGAATTCACGTAATGTTGGCAGTGACTCAACACAATCCGCTATACCCTCTGTCAGCCGGTGCAAATAACAGATGAAACCAAACGCCGTATATATCTCGGGGAATCTGAGGGGGGGGGGACTCATGACAGCGATGCGTGAGGGTTTCAGCAGCAACATACCGACCAGGTCACATGTGGTTCTTCTCACGCTCGTCCTCGCGGCGCTAAAAGGTAATCTCGTTCCATGGAATTCGACAATGATCCAGAAGTTCCATCCTGTTTGATGTAAGGACGCAGAAGCACCTTGGCAGACGGAGGCGAGCCGGCAGACACTTCCCCCCC